>APFE030585985.1:89023-100798 GCA_000404065.3 Pinus taeda | reverse complement strand
AATTCATCCAATAATTCATCAATAACAAGAATGGGAAATTTATCTTTAATAGTGAGCTTGTTGATCTACCTATAATATGGACACATGCACCATGATCCATCCTTCTTGTGAACCAATACTACTGGAGCAGAGAAATAACTTTTACTAGGTTGAATTATACCAGCCTCTAGCAATTCTGCAACCATATGTTCAATTTCACTCCTTTGGGCATAGGGATATCTATAAGGCCTGATGTTTGGAGGAACACTTCATGGAATCAAATGAATAACATGATCATGATCACGATAGGTGGGAGGCCTTTGGGAGTCTCAAATACCTAGAATGATTGTCCAAGACATTTTGGAGATCTGGAGAAATAGATGATTTCGATGTGGGAACCTCTAGTGAACATAATTGTGCAATTATGCCTCGTTGTTCTTTCTTTAGAAGCTTTTTCATTCTGTTAGATTTGATTATCTTCCCAGTTTCCCTGCGATACCCCTTAATTCAACTTCCTTTCCTTATAAAGAAAATTTCATGAAAAGTTCTTGAAAATTAAAAGCTATTGTACCCAAGGATTGTAGCCATTGGAATCCTAGTACAACATTAGCACCACACATTGGAATGGAAATCATTGGGCTATTCAATGCATATTCTCCCATGGATAGCTTGATATTATGGCACTTTCCTGAGAAAGTTATGGTTCCTCCACTTGCAACCATCACTTGACACTCTAGTGCTAGATATAGGAATCAATTCAATTCCTTGGCTATCTTACAATGAATAAAATTATGGGTACTACCAGAATCAATCAAAACTATTACCTTTTTCTTCATGGTATGCCCTTCTATCTTGATAGTTTGAGGAGTGGTAATTCGAGCCAATGCATTACAAGATATGGTCGGATTAATTTCTTCTTTCTCTAGGGTTTGTTCCTGGTGTATATCCTCTTCTTTTGATGTTTCTTGTTCATTTTCTTCCTTCTCTTCACAATCTATGTAAAATAATTTCTTCTCAGCACACTTATGACCTTTAGTGTATTTTCTATCATAATTGTAACAAATCCCTTTTGCTCTTTTTTTCTTCCAATTGTTGTGGTGTCAACCTTGTAGGTTGTGGATGGCTAGGGGCAACAACACTTCCATCTTTATGGTTGTGAGTGGTAGTATTCCTTGTTGCCATAATTTTTCTTTCCATTTTTCTTGCTAACCTGAACGCCTTCTCCAATGAATCAAGTTCCTAAAGATGAACCTCATGTTGGATGTTATCCTTTAAAGTCCCTATGAACACATCAATCCTATGCTCCTCTGGAATATCTTTTACCCTTATATTCGATTTTTGGAAGTCCTCAATGTGCTCCATCATTGAACCCTTTTGTTTGAGATTTATCAATTGGCTAAAAAAAGTGTTGCTTTGTGTATCCTCATAATGTGCTATCATTTCATCCATAAAAATAGCCCCAAGTGATAATTTGTTTACGAGAGCAAAGCCATCGATACCATACAAACTGATTTGGTTCCAAATATAAAGTTGCAATGTGTACCTTTTGTGTGTTTTGGACATTATGGAGATCAAAAAATTACTCCATATGTAGTATCCATGTTGCGGGATCCTTGCCATCAAACTTCCTCATATCGATCTTTGGAACATGGTGGTTCTTCCATCCAACGTTAGAGTCGATGAAATGATGACTAACATTTATTTTGTTCTCATCATGATTTTCCTTTACTACTCTTTCGCCATTAGTAATCATTTCTTGTAGATTTTTTGTCAAATCTTCCATCTTAGCTTCCACGCCTTTCTTTAAATTATGCATCTTATCTTCCACGCCATGCATCTTAGCTTCCACGCCATCCGTCTTAGCTTCCATGTCATTCATATTAGCTTCTACGTCTTTCTTTAAACCATCCATCTTACTTTAAACCATCCATCTTAGCTTCTACGCCTTTTTTTAAACCATCCATCTTAGCTTCTATGCCTTTATTTAAACCATCCATCTTATCTTCCACATCATACATCTTAGCTTTTATGCCTTGCTTTAAACCATCCATCTTAGCTTCTGTCACTTTTTGTGCGAGTGAAATTTGTTGCACTTGTTCTCATAATTTTGATATATCATGTTGCATTTCTTCCTCTTCTTCATGAGTCATGTTGGAGCTTTCAGGTTGCTTACTAGTTGTTTCCATTTTCTTTCTTCGGGGCATCAATTACTAGTAATAATGCTTCACTATGCCCTTTGAATTCCTTCAAACTAATTTTTCAAACCAAACTTATGCAAAAATTTAAAAAAACTACACACCTTTTTTCACTTTGTAGGAGCTCAATATTGAACGAATATAACTCTATAATTTCGGATCTCCAAGGCCTGAAATTGCAACCTGTAGTATCCCTCTGTGCCCTCTTTCTAATTCTACCAGCCTGACCGAAATTGGATTCTCCAAAAAAGAGTTATGCCTCACCTCCAAAGATGACTTGCTTATATAATTTTTCAGTAGATCGAACTTGTATGAAGTTCTACATGTTACTGTTTCGACCTCCAGACCTAAAAACAATACACAGAAAATTATAGTTCATCCTATTTTTGTAGCTTCTTACAAAATTTCAATATGATTCTTAGAGCGAAAGTTATGACGATTTTCCCAAGGTCGCCTGTTTAGAATGTAATTTGGGAGTCTGCAAAAACTCTAACTTCCTCACATTATATCTCTGAAAATATAGCGATACAAGATCTAGAATTCGTACCCAGCTTCACCAAGATTTCGGCTCAAATGGGTTTTAATTTTGGATTCTAAGACTTCGTAGAAAAAACATTATAGCGAAACTTCCACAATGACATGTTTGAGATGAAATTATGGATATTGCAAAAACCCTAACTTCCTCAGATCATAGCTCTGAAAATATAGAAACAAAACATCGGAAATTCATACCTACGGTTTAGATGGATTTCTTCTCAAATGGGTTTTTTTTTAGCTTCTGAAACTTTGTAGCAAAAAAGGTATAGCGAAAATTCCACGATGACCTGTTTGGAGCAGCAAAACCCTAGAATCCAAAGCTCTGATGCCAAATGTTATGAAACCAACTCACAAAAAGATAGAAAAGATAGATCAACGACTTATAAACCAGCCTCTTCAAGGGGGAAACCTCCTTTACATTACACAAATGACAATTCTTTGATGATACAAATGACAAAACCTCCTTTCTATATATAAGAGTCTAAGGGGTCACAATATAACCAAAGTCAACCTAACAATAATAATATAAGGGCAGCCCCCTCCTTGAGATCTGCTCTTCTGCGCGGGCCTGTCCCTCATCTATTTATTTCAGTATCCTCCCCCCTCACCTTCACAGTGCGCCTCACCTCCACGTTCATGTTCTTGCCTCCCTCCTCGTGGATAAGCCCAGCAAAAAATTTTTGTTTCCCTCGGTTCACTCTCTTGTCGCTTCAGCAGTCCAACCTCCCTGTCCCTCCTCTCCTCCAACCCTTCTCTATTGCGACATTAGCGTTCCAGGTTTAGTGCTTGAACACCAAGAAGTTATCCCAATCAGTGCTGTCTTTTTTCTTACAGCAGTAAGGTCGTTCCTCCCCTCCAAGCTGCCTCAAGCGAGTGCTGAAGCCTTCAACATGGACCGAAGCGAAGACTGCTTACAGTGCCAGGACCTCCAAGCTGAGATTGAGCAAGTCAGAGCTCACCAACGACTGTTAGATGAAAAAATCAAAGCGGCTACTCGGATCCTCACAGCCAAATACGAAGCTGATCTTAATATGTTTCTTCATCGTGTTTCCTCTCTGCAGGAGCAATTCACCGCCCTCACCAACACCTGTGCACATATTCAAGAGTCAGTTGAGATCCTCAAGTTCATGCTGGACAAGATCAACAGTGCAAATGGACCAAGCACCAACTCCTCCAACGCCAGAGTTGCAGCAGTAGACAGCCATCCTAAGGCCTCCAACGCCCGTCATATCAGCCATATTACCATAGACTAGATGCACTGTAAAACCAGCTTGTTGTTGTCCCAGATCATTAGAATTTATACTTGCTTTAGGATCTTGCAAGCGAATAGTAAAGGCATTTTTGTGTATTGCCGCATTGAAACTCAGTCACATTTCTCTACTGTGACTTCCTTTATTGTAATCTCGGAGTTAAGCCTCCTTCAACTTTTTTGAAATATATCAAGCAACTGATTTTCTAAAAAAAAAAAATATAAGGGCACCAAAATAAAAATAATGGGCTTCTATGGGGCACAATAATAACAATATGGGGAAATAGGGGCACAACAATAACAATAACGGATACAATAACAATAGTAATGGGGGATTTACTAGTATTATAGGGACCTAACAGGCGTGCATAATACCTCGTTAGAAAGATCTATCTGAAGACTACAACTTTTGAGTGACTAACATTGGGGAGTGACCAACATTGGGATATGACCAATGTTGGCCCTGGTTTTCCATACAACAAAAAAATGTCGTTTAGGGCCTCAAATCGGCTCCGAAAGTTCAGGACCCGAAAAACTGCCAAAAATAGTAAATTGTGCTACAAATAAGGAAACCGAAAAACAGAAAGAGACAGTCGTGGGGGTCCAAGTGGAATTGTCAAGTGGCCACCAACATCCACCTAGATCAGTTTTGCTTCGAATTTCCTTATGTGAAATTTGTGTATAAGTAGGAAACATACTTATGCAGGATATTTGTTAGACATGATACAAGGTTATATCTTAAGGTTAGTAATTGTCCAATCATGTCCCATTTCAAATTTCATTACCATGAGTGTAATTGGTTTGATCCATATTTATGCAGGACCGAAATGAAATACAGATTTAAACAGAAACACAGAGTTACAATAATAAAAATTCAATTCATTAATACCAAAATATTGATATTATTTACATGCAAAATGGAAATCAACTAGCTCGGGCGATGGTAGCTTATCTATGAGAAGATATGTGGAAGCTACATGACTTCTAAATTGTGCTACAATGAGGCTCAAAGGCCTTTTTATTTTTTAGGAACAATGGAAAACCCTAAACATCCAAAAACCTAACCCTAGGAGATGAAGTGCCAAAAGTTTATGGGCCCATTGGGGTTAGTTGGTATATCAACCTCCTGGGGTCGTAACTTTGGCATACATCTCCATTTGACATGTATGATACCTCATTAGAAATACCTATCCGGCGACAACAACTTTCAACCATAGGCCCCCATTGTATGCTCTTAGTCTACCCATTTTCCAAAAAAACGTCGTTTATGGCCTCAAAACAGATCCAGAACTTTAGGACCCGAAAAAATGCCAAAAATACTAAATTGTGCTACAATTTAGAAAATTAAAAGAAATTGTGGTAGGGGTCCAAGTGGAATAGGCGGGCGGCCACAAATATCCACCTAGATCATTCCTCCCCCCTTAGGAAGTAATGGTCCCCACTGTGGTAAGTTCCTCCATGAGATGGGGAAACTTTTGTTAAACTTGGTCCTTGTTGAGCCACTTGCCTTGGTGGATGAGTTGGTCATCTTTGATAACCCGATATAGATGGATCCTCTCTTGGTGAGTGTTATTGATTTATGTGTCCATGATTTAATCAGTTGTGGCCTATTCCATGTAGTTTGGGTGAAGCTTCGTTGGTGTTAGTTGTTTGACAATGTCTTATGTGTCCAACAATTGTGGAAAGTATGGTTGAAGGCGATCCACACTGAACACTAGGTGCAAGCCAAAGGATGGGGGAATGTTGAGCTCAAAAGTGTTGGCTCCTACAACCTTGGTGATGATGTAAGTGGCATGTATCAAAGTGGGCAGAGCTTTCGATGGAATTCGGCAAGGCTTTCTTTCTATAAAATTTGTCGCCCACCTGAAAGCTATGTGGCACTTGATGTTGATCATTTAATTGTTTGTACTTGCAATTGGATTTATCCAATATGTCGTTAACCTGTTGGCAGATGTGTTGGATGTGTTCAATAAATATGGTTTCTTTATCAGCCTAGGACTATACATGTGCGGATTTTTCCTATTCAATCGTAGAGGCATGGAAAAATCAATCGGGCATAGTGGTTGAAATCCCAAACCCACTTAAAAGGGGTGACGGCATGTCGAGCTATGGAGAGCTTTGTTATAGTTGTGCTACACATGGAAAGGCTCTCATCCCATGTTCGTGGATGCTTGGATTTGTACATGCGTAGTATGTGCATGATCATCCTATTGATGACATCTGTCTGGCCATTGGTTTGGAGATGGAATGTAGTCGACTTAGTGAGCTTGGTGTCAAATAATGACCAAAGGCTTGACAAAATGTGCTCAATAACCTGTTATCTCGTTATGATATAGTGGTTGGCGGGATCCAAAAATGCACCCACACTTGTTCAAAGAAGAGGTTGGCAGTGTTCTTAGTTGTGATACTCTTCTTACAGGTTGCCAATACAGCCATCCTAGAAAATCTATCCACAACCACAAATACACAGTCATTACCATGCTTGGTAGAAGGGAGGCCAAACAGATATTCCATGGAGATGGACTCCCAAGGTTGGTTGGGATTAGGCAGAGGAGTGTACATGCCTTGCTTATTGATGGTTGGCTTAGCGATGGCATAGGAAGTGCAGGATATTATATATTTTTCAACATCCTATTGGAGTTTTGGCCAATAAAAATACTTTTGTAGTACTGCCAAAATTTTCTCTACACCAAATTATCCTGCAACATCACTGTAGTGCACCTCAAAAATTATCTTGGCACGCTCACTTGAAGGAACATAAAGGTGGCCTAGCTAGCATAATAATGCATCCTTAAGGTAGAAGTAGGAAAAAATATTTCCATCCACTAGCATCTTGTATTTGGTGGTGAAATTTGAATCATTTTTTTGTAGTTTCATCCATCCAAAGGCCTTGTGGCCACAAGAGTTGAGAACAATGGTCAATGTTGCAACCGGGGGCCGACTGAGGCAATTTGCAACATGATTGGTGTTTCCCTTCTTATATTTAATGTTCAAATGGGATTTTTGCATATATGTGGACCACTTCTTATGGTGATTATTTTTCAAATTCCCTTATGTATATATAAATTGAAGAGATCAGTGATCTATGTGTATGATCATCTCCTTCCCCAGAATGTAATGTTTCCATTGTCGGCAAGACCGCGGGATGGAATACATATCTTTATCATAGGAGGGTTATTTCTGAATTGTCACTCGAGGGTGTCTTTGAGAAACATTTGAAATGATCTCCTGCTCCCTTTTATTTCTTTTCTTCTTCCATGGGAGGTTGTCGAGGTTGGTCTTGCAAGGGTTCAACCAATTCAAGTCCTAGCTCCTTATACCCTAACCTTGTTAGGAACATGCACAAAAAAATAGAGAAAGAGAAGACCACTCTAATACCACAGATCTAGATTTATGCAGGAATGAAATTAAATATAGATTTAAAAAAAAATTAGTGTTACAATGAGAACATAACTTTAATTCATTAATAACAAAATACTAAAATTGTTTAAATGCATAATGGAAACAAACTAGCTCAGGTGATAGTAGCTCATCTCTGAGAATAGATGTGGCGCCTACATGCCTTCTAAACCATGTTACAATGAGGTTTGGAGGAATTTTTATTATTGAGGAACTATGGAAAACCCTAAACATCCAATAACGTAACCCCAGGAGATGAGTACCAGAAGTTTGTGGGCCTCGTTGGGGTTAGTTGGTCACATCAACTTCTGGGGGTTGTAACTTTGGCATATGATCTTTGTTTGAAATGTACAATACCTCATTAGAAATATCTATCTAAGGGCAACAATTTTCAACCACAAAACCATACCTAAGGTTTCAAGTCTACATGTTTTCCAAAAATATGTTGTTTAAGGCCTCAAATGGTTCTGGAAGTTTAGGACCCGAAAAACTACCAAAAATAGTAAATCGTGCTACAATTAAGGAAACTGAAAGATACAATGTTGGGCATCACATTAGAATAGGTGGGTGGCCACCAATATCCACTTGGATCATGGTTTGGCCTGGGAGAGAATATTTGTTCCAACTATGATCATTGGCAGATATAATCAATTGTTATTCTAACATACTTGGATTTTTGTGTATAACATTTCCTTTATGAAAAAGACTATGATATCTTGCATAAAATGGTTTTATATTTAATTTGGAATTATTATTATTGCATAGTCAATTAAGTACAGGTCCTAGTGTGCATTTATTTGAGGCACACAAACTTTCACTTTAACCCTTTGAAATCGATCAAATTTGGCATATTCTTGCACAACATAAATTTATATGTGTAAAGTTACTGTTAATTGTGAGTGAAAAAGTACTCTTCAATTTGAATAAAGATTCGATTTAGCCTTGTAATGAAGTCTAGATGTGTATTTTTGTGAAGTAGGTAAAAATTGCCTTGCTTCACTAAAATGCATGATAAGGCTTCATTTATTGGCAAATATGATTGATTCAAATTGTAGATTGTTTATTTAATTATTTTACACACTTCCAAATCATTTTGATTTTTGCCCTTGCTTCGCTAAAATGCATGATAAGGCTTCATTTATTGGCAAATATGATTGATTCAAATTGTAGAATGTTTATTTAATTATTTTACACACTTTCAAATTATTTTGTTTACTTTGATCTTTAAATACTTTTGCTTCATATTTCATACAATATTCCAAGTTTTGCTTCAAGTTGCATTATGTCAAAGTTGTTATATAGGTTTTTCTTCAGCTTGTTGTTGGGAAGAACAATTATCCTTTTAATTTAGAGCCACAGTTCCAACTCTTCACATTAATCGTCAATCCAGGTAGATTTTTTTATTGTAAGGTTGTTACACAAAAATATGCAACGGAAAATGATGAGTAGTGCTAATGAATCTCAAACTCAGTCATTGTAATCACACTCTCAGCAATTCAAAACTCTAGTTGTTACTCTCTCAAACCTTGTTCACACTCTCAAGAAATAAACACATAGTGCATAATAAAACCACCTTGTCACATTGTCACTCTTATTCAGAAAAGAACAACACTGATGGAAACCATTCTCTCAACAAATATTAAAACACACATTCAAATGAAACCAACACACCATCAAATTGTAACATGCATTAAATAAATTTCACACTAACAAAGGGACTGGTCCAGGACCTATGTTGTTACACAATATAGAGGTTAGAATTCTACAATCATTAAAGCATGATCAATACTAATTACAACAATAACAACAATCACACATGAATTATAATTGAGAGGAAATAAATCAAAGAACTATCGATGATCCCTGCTAAGAAGGAGGGCCATTCCTTCCTAGCAGGGGATGGTACACTACACAACACACAAGCTAGTCAAAAGAAAGGTATGGCACCACAAATGATTGGTATTGTATTAATGAAACATACATGATTGCAATGTTGGCACTCTCCCCTTCTATCAATGTCTATATATTTCTATATGTCTATATCGTGCAGGAAGATCGTACACCTATTTATAATTTCATATTACAATGATAAGATCATCATGAGAATATCTCAATTCTCATGTGATCTAATTTGAGAATACATTTTAACAATTTGATAAAAATTTCCGAGGTTATGACGAAGTATAAAAAAAAAAAAATACAATAATTATAAATAGAAAATCCTAATTGTTTTAGTTGTGTTGTTCATAAACTTCTCCTTTGATAGTCGAACAATATTTTAATTAGATTCTTTCGAAATTGATATTCATAATTAATTGGAGGTGAGCACATCCAAAATAGATCTTCATGTGTAACAACAATTCTCAATGAGTCCTTGACCTATTCTTGGTGAGGAAAAACTAGAAATTGTAATCATGCAACAACATCTCAATAGACCACAAAACCAATAACAACCTAGTTGTTAGTTTTATGAGAAAAATAACCTAAAACAATAGTTCTCATGCCAAATTACAAGTAGAATTGGATCATAAGGATGACATATAAAAATAGGCATACCTAGGTTGATAATTGTTATTACAGTGGTAGAGTATGGTATCGAGAATTAAAAAAGGGTAAAGAAAAGGTAGGAAAATGAGTTAAAAAATATTCCAATTTCACGTCTCAACATCTCCTCCCAACTTAAGTATGTGCATGTCCTCATGCAGACCCTTGTAACTGGTTCTTGATGTGCTGAGAGTGAAATTCTGAAAAAGTATAGGCTCTTGTAGTATCCTTTGCTCTTTCTCTATAGCCTCTAGAAAGTACTAGTTCCATTTCTCATAATTTATTAGTAACATGATATGGATATTGATAGTGATAGATAGGGAGCCAAATAAGACGAAATATAAACCTAAGTCCAAGCCAACTAACCCAACATCTCATAATGCACTCCAAATACTAAAACACCCTAGAGAGTGACTGTTTAAAATTCAAAAAACAATAAGGGTCCTCATCTCTTAACTCATTCCTACAAGTGTCCCATCTAAGTCTGCTCCCATCCAATGCATCTTGTCTCATCCCTCTGATGCTTCTAAGCAAACATTCCAAAACCTTGTTTCTGAACTCCATTAGCATCTCCCTAGTGTCTCGAAACTTCCATATCCTACTATACAGTCTCAAGACTCTTTCATCATACCCTAGTTCATCTCGAATAAGTGATTTCACCCTTTCTTCATTAATTGTTACAGTATCATGGGCAGCCTTCCAACCAACATAATTTTTCACAAAAGACACAAAGGCTCTCAACTAAACATCTCCAACATATGGTGTGAGGTTAAGAGATCTTTCACTAAAACAAACATAGTCATGCTGATATAGTTCACACAGTAAATGTTGTTCTAAAAAAGTGGCCTTTTAGAGAGTTTCCAGAAATTCTTGAGCCTCCCTTAGCTCATATGGTCATTTCTCCTTGAGAGTTGTTAATCGAAAAAGGAAGCACTTTTCTTGCAATAACATGGGATAGGACAAAGAAGGAGGTTTGCAACTTAATATATTATGAACAAGTTCATACATAGACTCATTTTCATATTGTAACAATTGTGATTCCTTTTGCAATTCTTCCACTTGCAATAATGTCTGCTTCCTTTCTTTCTAAATCCTCACCAAGTCGTGAACATTCAATTTTTCAACCCATGTCCTCCTCAGATTATCAACAAATTCCTTATGTTGTTTCAGAGGAAGAGCTTCAGCTATCAGCAAGATTGCTAATTTCCTCCACTTCTCCAATTCCTAAATAAAAAATGTTTAATTCAATGGCTCCTTGGGTTTTAACTAAGTTTCTTTTGTTACTGTTATAGTGACAGTGTCAACAGTTTCCTTAAGCATATCTTCATTCCCTTTCTCCATCGACTGCACTATCTTAGGTGTTAGTTCTTGTCTGATAGAAGCATCATCGATAGGTTCTTATGGATCAATGGGCAGTTTTATTTTATTTTACAGCTATTGGTTCTTGTGTAACAATATCACCATAAATATTTTTTGTGGAATATCACATTGTTTTTCTCCATCCCGCTCTGCTTCAACTGTTGGCTCTTCTGTAACAACAACATATTCAACTGGTTCTTCTAGAGAAGTGGTTTGGAATTCTTCATCTTGCTCTCCAACTTGATTTCCAACTAAAATATTGGTTGGCCTCTCACAATATGCTTCCTCCAACACTTGCTTACATCCATCACATAATCTACTTAACATTGCTCTGCCACTTCTGCCAAAGTTTCTAATCCATTTTGTTTTCTACACTGAAGTTGACCTTCAATCATGGTAAGGTGTGTTAGCACCTAAATCTGCCTTAGGCTGAAGGAAGGCAAAATTCAGGGTAACCACAAACCATGCTCAGTCTGGTAGCTAGCCCTACCAGAACAGGAGAGGGCTCTCTCC
>APFE030585985.1:0-75644 GCA_000404065.3 Pinus taeda | reverse complement strand
AGAAATGAATATGAATGAACTGTGAAACATAACAAAATACATATGAAACATAAAGAGAACACATTTGCTACACTCACACCACATGAATCTCATGAACCAGAACCGCTGCCTTTCATTAATTCTCCGTCAAAATATACAATGAAGAACTGAGTTTCTCTCCCACAGTCTCCCTTACAACCAACCCTTTGTAAATGGTTTTACATACAATAAATAAACTATGCCATTGGGAAATGGAATGACCCAGAGTTGGGGAGTTTTTCAAATCATTACAAACTGGAAGTGCAAAGCCAACCATTAGTGACAGGTGCAGCATTACAAAAATGACAAATGACTTTAGTGACTACTCGCCTTCCTTTGCCACTTGGACAGAAGCCAACATTTAGAGAAAATACTCTTTAAACTTTGCCTTAGGTGCTGATAAAATGTAGTGTAAATGAGCAAGCCCACTTGGAGAAAGTCGCGAATCGAAATGTCGCGGAGAGGAAGTGATTTTGGCCTTTGGGTCCATGTGCGTCACGCCCAAATCTATATACGTCGTGCCACTTTGGAGGCGATTTTGAGGTACCTTCTGAAGTCCAAATTGTTCCCAAGTGTGCTTGTTAGAAAACCCTACCTGTCTACTTTCCAACCCAAGTGGAATTTCTGAATTTGGTGCTCATTTGCCCCTCCAAAACTTCAATCTCCCAAGACTACTTCCTGTGTGTCAAAATAGGGGCAGAGAGGTCATTTTTTGAGTGTTTTTGACCTCCTGAAGACTCAAAACTTGCCCAAACTTCTTGGCCATGCACCAGCAGTCATGATTTTTCATGCAGAATCCAAAAATGCAAACCATTATTGATTTGGAGCTCCCAATCATAAGCGTCGCGCTAGTGGCGCAGCGCCCAGGGAGAAAAACCCTGTTTTGTGCCCAAAAATTTGTCACGTGACCAAAATTGCCCCAAATTTTTTGAAATTTGGGCTAGAGGTTCCCTATGAAGTGTTATGTTGGGCCACATAGGCTTCAGCCAAGATTCAGAGCCGATCTTTCTCTTTTTGCCTCTTTTGTCTTTTTGTCGCTCTCCTCAATTTCGCCTTCAAACTCCTTATCCTAGCCTTTGAACTCATGTTTCATGCCCTGTAGTGATAAACCATCTGCCTCAATATGGTTTTGTCCCTGTCGGCCTTCTCTAGCAGTCTCTCAAGGTGGATGTTGATACGCTCGAGCCAAGACTCTCGGTCATGTTAAATCTCTTGTTGTAATGGAGTGAGCTCAATCCTCCTATGTTGGGAAGCTTGGTGATTCTCGCGGATGTTTTGCAGCTCCATGATCTCATGCTAGTCTTCGAGCTGTTTGTTCCTCTGCTCCAAATACCTGATAATCCACTTAGCCCTCTCCAAATTGAGAGACAAGGCTTGGATCTCCGTTTTCTGCTCCTGGATGGTCCTCCTAAGTTTGGCACTCTCCACATCTGTATCATCATCATGAATGAGGATGAAGTCGGCCTCTTGTTCACCTGATGGCCCCTCATCATGCATGGGCCTCTTGCCCTTATCCTGTACCTATGTTTCCGATGTCGGAAGCAAGGCCCCTTCCACCCCAGTTGGAGATAACACTCGCTTTGCAGCTGCAAACAAATGTCTACCGCCTCTCTGATAGGTGATGAATATTGGCATAGTAGTGGTCTCATGGCGCTCATACTGATGAGAAGGACCACCTATCTCATGTTCAACCTTTGATAATTCCTGTGAAGTGTTGAAGAGGTCACAGGAGATGAAATCATTCCAAGTAATGCCCTGCAATCCCAGCTGATGAACCACTAAAATCCTAATAAGAGCGAAGTGATAAACACTGTTAAGTTGCTGCTGAGGGGTTTTGCGCTGCATGAAGGTGTTCATCCTCTCTATGTTCCTGCAAATGAAATATGGGATGTTCATCATCCTTACCTTGGTAAAGTGCATGAGCAACCTGATGTGATAGGCATATAAACGAGAGAACCTCCCCTCACAGCTGAAATACTTCATGATCAACTTCATGAATGGGGCATATTCATCTTTCAGATACCGGAATCGAAAGACTCTTTTGAGCTGCCTCAAGAAACTGGCCTTAATGTAAGGCTCATAATGCTGTCGATCAACCTTTTGTTTCTTGTGCCATGTTTCTCCAACGTTCAGTATGCCAGTTGCTAATGAGACAGTTTCAGGTGTCAGTGTGAAGGTGACACCGGCCAATATAGAGTGAACTCCATGTAAGTGAAGCACAAAAAGACGGGCCAACTCATGATGAACTCGAACACTAACCACCTTTTGACAAAACGCCAAACATGACAGATGTTGGAAACATGACATAGCAAGAGAGCAAGCCTGCAATTCTGTGAGGGTGGTTGGCTCATCCCTAACATGTTTGCCACTTTTGTGATGTCTCCAAGGAGCCTGTTCTTCCGAGGATGAATCACTTTGGGTTTCCATCTCATACTCCGATGAATGCTCAGATGCCATGACTGCTATATATGGACTGTGCTTGGACTGCCCTTTGATGATGGTAATGAAACTATGTGTTGTTGTGATCTCTGCCACCAAGGGGAACAATTCAAAAAGGGAATAATATGATAGGATTAGGGGTTATGGGGGGAAATTTTGTTTAGGGACATGTAGGAGGGTTTGGGGATTTTATAAGGTAGGGTTTTGGGGTTTTATATTGACAAATGAGTGGAGGGGTTTAGTAATGTTTTAGGGTAGGGAAATATGGGAAAAATGGAATAGGGGGGAAGGGAACAATGGAACGAAGGGGAAAAATGAAAGGTGAAAGGGAGGAAGGAACCTTGGTATCGACCCAACAAATTTGCAACCCTAAGAGCAATGGCTTTGATGATTTCAAGTGGTAGGGTTTAGGCATTTTTATTGTAAATATACATGGCCATAAACCATCATCATGTTCACAAAAATATATGAGCAACCGAGATGTCGACCCTACCTCTCAATTGGAAGAGATTCAAAGCGATTTGTTGCAAATTTGAAACAAAACCAGGCCTTTATGGGTGTGCGTCGTGCCCCTCTGTCTGTGTGCCACGTCCTTTGTGTTTTCCGTGCTCGTGTTAATTTAACATTGTGTGGTAGCGCCCAGTGCGTAGCGCTCCCTCTGTGCGCTGCACTCCTCTGTCTGTGCGCCACGCCCTTGAAAACTCCTCCAAACTCACCTAAAACGCATGCTTTCTTCTCACAATCACTTTGCAATGTTTCTCTCTATCCTTGGTGTGCAAAATGACTTTGTTTCTTGTGGGACTCTTATATAAAGACTTTGGAGTCATGGCTTTAATTTTTGTTTCTTCAAAACCCACTTTGATAATGTTTTATTTTGGCTCTTTTTCCTGATTTAATTGCAACTCTGTATTTCACTTTTCCCTTTGAATTTTTAGCTAAAATGATGAAATTTTTGGCACTTTTTGCAGGGGTTTCATGACATGGCATTTGGCCAAGGAAACCATGACTGCGCCTGAAGATATCAACTGGAAACTATTTTTTGAAAATTATCACAAATGACACACTGTTTGACTTTTCTTCAAAACAGAGTTTTGAAGAACAGTCGTAATCTGTCAACATGACGATGAAAATCTTTGAATCACAACTTTATAAGGGCCTCCCTCTGGCCTTCATGGCTTTATTGGACATGTTTGAAGACCAAATTATCACAAATGACACACTGTTTGACTTTTCTTCAAAATAGAGTTTTGAAGAACAGTCGTAATCTGTCAACATAACTATGAAAATCTTTGAATCACAACTTTGTAAGGGCCTCCCTCTAGCCTGCATGGCTTTATTGGACATGTTTGAAGACCAAATTGACTAATCCCTAGACCTAATGACTGAAAATGACTCTTGTCCATTAAAGATCGAATACTGACTGTCATGGGCTTTAGTAAACATTGATGAAAAGACCTAAGCCAGTAGGTGCCAGACATGAGGGGAAATGACTGACGAGACCCTTCCGTCAGATTATGGCATGCCCCTAGCAGAATGCAGCTGAGTGAATGGAGCAAGACACCTAAAAATGAAATGCAGAAAGAGTTTTTATCTCTGACGGAGGACTGACCAGACCGACTCTAACAAGGTGTTTCCTTAAATTCTAGTTTTCCTCCTTCATTTTATTAATTCAATAAATAATGAGGTTAGTTTAAAACTTACCTGGTAAAGAGACATCATCTTTTTCCTTTTTGAGCTCCTCCTCTTTCTTTTGTTCCTCGGGCTCCTTTAATTCAAGTGGAACAACATAAAATTTAGGTTTCAAGGTATGTTCTTTTACAAATTCTTCTTCTTTCTCTTAATTTTTTTGTCCCTCAAATTCCTTTGGTTCTACTGTATTTATACATTCCTAGGATATTAGGGTATCTTATGGTGTAACAATTACCTACACTCTCTTCTTGGGATTCTTTCCATCCAATGCCTTGTTTAATTTCCTCTTTTTCACTATAGTTTCTACAGGAGTATATTTTTCAAATACTTCCTTAGATTCCCTGGGAATTTCTATTTTAGGAACCTGTACTTCAACTGGCGTTGTTCCAGGTGCCCCTTTTTAGTAGTCTTTGTCTCAAGCCCTTTTTCCTCAATAGGGCATTCATAATAATTATCATCATATTTTCCACTGGATATATTCACAGGTTCTTTAGTGCATGCTCTTTTCCTTTAGTAGATGTACCAACAGATGTTCTTATGGAACTCCATCTCTTAAGGTTTTCTTGATGGGGTATAGGAGGTGTAACTACTCTTCTTTGTCTAGGAGGTGTAGTTTCTCTACTTTTTCTAGGAGGTGTAATTGTTCTATCTTCTAGTGTTGTTTCAACACTTACCTCTTGTTCTTCACTTTCTTGCTTCTTCAATTACCTCTTTTTCACCACAGTTTGTAAAGGAGTGGATTTTTTAGATACTTCCTTTTATTCCCCAGACATTTTTGTTTCAGGAACCCCTTCTTCAGCTAATGTTGTTCCAGGTGCCCCTATTTCAGCAGTCTCTACCTCATGCCCTTCTTCCTCATTAAGGTGTCCATAATAACTATACTTAGATTTTCCACTAGATATATCAATAGGTTCTTTAGTGAATTCTCTTTTTCCTTGAATGGATGTACCAGTAGATGTTCTTATCGAACTCCATATCTCATGGTTTCTACGACAGGGTCTAGGAGGTGTAACCTCTCTTCTTTGTCTAGGAAGTGTAGTTGCTCTACTTAGTATGGGAGGTGTAACTACTCTATCTTCTGGTGTTATTTAACACTTACCTCTTATTATTCACTTTCACTTTCCTTTGTTTTAGTGGTTGGTGCATGTGAATTTTCCAATAAACTAGTCCATGTGCTTCCATGTTGTTGCAATGAATGATATATGATTAAATTCATGAGCACATGATTGGTTAAGCAGGTCTTTAGATATTTTTCCATTGGCACCACCTCTGCCATATGTTGTAAAGATTTACAAAATAATAGGTAAAAATTATCATCTTTCCATTACGAAAATGTGTCAATAAATGAAAATGGTAATTGAATACTATCCCAAAACATCCTTCACAAGTAATGAACTTCTAAATAAAGAAAGCCACATCATCCCAAGCATGAGGAAGGTATTTTCTATTAATACCTTTCCCCTTTCTCCTTACTTCCTCTCTTGGTTGTATAAATGTTACCGTAGCCTTTAGAACTGTTATTTTCCTAGAAAACCAACGAGCCCCTGTCTGACGTAAACTTGTCACCCTGGTAATTATGTCCTTTGTAACAATAATTTTGAATCCTCTAACCTTTTAATTTTTCTCCTACAAAGCCTATTGAATTCCATAGCAATTTGTTTGTTGAAACACTGACTCTTCTCAAAGTATACTAACCACACTGCGTTCTTAAATATTTGTAGAGATTCTAGATGGTTTAGCAATACATCAATGGATTCTGGTTCATGACAGATTGTCGCTCCTCCCATGGTTGTTTTAGTGGCTCTTACTGCTCAAAGAATGTTACAGGGCTGCATTTGGTACATACAAAACCTTTCTAGAGTAGAGAATATTAATCGAATGAAATTTGGAAATGGGCGGGGAATAATTAAGGTTACCCTTTGATTGAATTCAGGTTTTTCATCGTAAATGAAAACTACTAAGAATGATTTCCAAGTAGTCACAAAGGTTTTCAGAAATGACAGAAAGTGTAATGGTGACAGTGGGTAATTATTTAAGTGGGATAAGTGTATTGTGCATTAGCCAGATGGTAATTATTGAATTGGGGTACAGTCATATTGTATTGTACGATAGAAATAGTACACTCCTCCCCCCATTGTAATTACAAAATCCATCCTCGGCATCTATAACAGAAAAATTCATATCATCCCTTAAATCAAAATCCTATAAGTAAATCACAATTGATCATACATGTAGTACAAGGAGAGTGATTAGATCAATGTTATACAATATTTCATGCATGTCTAAAATAGAAGTTAAAGTGGACGCTAAAAAATGCCATAATGAGGATAAAATTAGGGCGTTACACAAGAATTTATACATGAAGCTACATTAGGAGCTAAAGAAGAGGTTAAACTGGGTGTTTACATTGACACTAAAGTCGGTGATAAAAATATTAGCTTTAGCCTCAACTTGGTGTGATTAGCATAAAAAATGTCAAAAATAGTGTCATCCTGATAAATAACACTAATTTTTTCAAAAAGGTGGATAAAAATACACTAAAACAGTCAGTGGAAGCAAAAAAGGGAGCTACAGAGGAAGCTAACCACAGGGATTTGTATTAGTGGTTGGTCATTCCCTTCAGTTTAACTAATTCCATTGCAACTTTCATGAGGTTGATGGATGACACCTTGCATCCTTTCACCAACTCATTCATGGTTGTATAGCTTGATGATATCCTCATCTTTATCAAGAGTTGGGAAGAAGACTTGCAACATATTTGGAGAGTCCTAGATACTCTGCAACACCACAAGATATATGTGAACTTGGAAAAATGCTCCTTTGCCATGGACAAGGTCAAATATCTGGGTTACATTATTGATGAGCAAGGTGGGAATGTGGATCTAGCTAAGATCCAAGTCATTCAAAATTAGTTGACCCCGACAAATCTCATAGAGATTTGAATCTTCTTGGGCCTTGCTAGTTTCTATTGCAGATTCATGTTTGGATTTTCTCATATCACTTGGCCCTTAAGTCAAGTTACCAAGGGTGGAGTGAAAGAAATATTTTGTTTTCCAAGTCACAACAGAAGGCATTCACTGAGCTGAAACACCACCTTTGCTTTGCACTAATCCTCACATTTCCAGACCTACAACAACCATTTGAGATTGAGATAGATACTTCCTATTACCCACCACCATTGGGTGACCCCCATAAGAGAATTTTTTCTCCTAGATTTGACTTCATTCGGCAGTCAACAACCCCTTGTAGCCACCAGATAACTCTATGTGCCACCATTTTCTGCCACTTGAGAAAGCCATTATGTGACATCACCTATTTGTTATGATCGTATGTTTGAAGATGGACCTTCCAACCCCAAAGGTATGGCTCTTAATTATGTAATTGGGTATTTTTTCTTACTTATCATGGAGGCACCTCAACATGTATTAGTGGTAAGAGTCGATGGAAAGAATGGGTTTGGCCTGCACTCATGTCCCCTTGTCCAACTTGGTGGTTAGTCTTGTATCCTAGTACCATGGGATCTACTTTATTGGTTGTTAGCTTTAGGATTGGCACTACATGGGAAACCCCAATTTTGGTTGCGTGATCTCACTTCCCCACATCACATACATTACTCCCCTTTGCTCATTATAATCCCTTTTCACATATTTCTCATATTAATCCACATTTTTCCATTAGTTCCACGAGCAGTTAGCCTCCCCCTCCCCTTGTCCACATTTTGGGTCAAACCTAGAATGATGCCCCAGAGGTCGATGCGCCTAAAAAGAAATTTAAAATCATAATTTGGAAACTCTACACAAGAAATGTTCCACAAAATGCAAAATATGGTTGGGACATACAAATTTAGCACATGGGAAAAATCCAACTATGAGCTTTACCTCTTATCATTATGGCCATCACCCTGGTTCCTAAGGCCACGTATGAGCCCCCTACGTCATTAAGGAACCCATTATTTTCCCAACCCCTAGTGGGTGATGAACTTCCCTACCCCAAGGGGGTATCTATTGCTATATCATTCACATCATGCTCGTATTCCCTAGAGCCGCAAGCAGCTAAAAGAAAGAAAAATTAATAAAAGGAAAATGGTGTATGAATAAGGGTGGAAAAATAAAGGTTGTGGTAACTCATGTACCACTATTTATCCCTCCTACATTTATACACCCATGTGTGGGCTTCCCTCATTATATAAACCCTTGTACCATGGCATGTGGCTTGGAGCTTTCCCCTGCTACCCCACTCCATTCCATCATTATATTACATGACACCTGCCATTTGACGGATGTACCATGGACCTTTCACTCCCTTAAAGGTTGAAACCACCAAATAGGGCCATTTATTAACCTTCCTCTTGAACCCGGGGACACCTATACATTCTAAAGCCCATTATGGAAGGGCATGCCACTATGGAGTGTCCACTTGGTTCCCTGATTTGTAAGCTCATTTACTCAATTGCACTAATGAATTGTTGTATAAGAAGGTGAGGAGACTTATTGGATGTTATACATGATTGTAGGTGGGTCTTCATCTTGCGGTTTTTCCTCCCTATATAGGATCCAAGCCCTACAAAGGGTCATGATGGCACTTGTAGGGTGATCATTGAGAGCCATGGGCCTCCTCCATAGTAGAGAGAACATAGCCACACCAAGGTATCCTTCAGCACCACCTATTTCTTGCTCGCGTCCCAATTATTTTATGATGATGATGCACTTGGAACACATTGCCCAACTGGATACACACTTGCACCACACATTTGGCAGTTGATCCAGGGCCCATAAGGGGTTTTGTCTCACCTAGGGAGATAAGGGAGGGATTTTATTGTCATTCCATCCCTTATTTATGGAGAACAGACTTGCTCAATTCCGTTGAAGACCCATGAGGCCATTCTTTGTGCCCCCACAATGACTTGGAAGCACTGCAGGTTATTTGCTTGAAGATTAAGGGGCCACCCCCTTTATCATTATTGTTGGAGCCCTCCTATTCATTATGGCACATGAGGGACTCAATTTTGCCTTCCAACAGCCCTATTGGCTAAATTTTTGTCATTTCGGCCCTCTTGAGAGGCTTGTCATTCGATTTTGTAGCTATTTGGTGGGCTTGTCAACAAAGTATAGTTTTATTTTGCACATTATTTTATTCTAGGGGAATAATTAGGCTAATTAGACATAATTTGAACCCCTAATGCTTATTTAAATACAAGAGATCCTCATTGTATTAGTCATCATCATTTGGATTGGGATTTCTCTTGTGAAAATAATTCAGACCTACAATTGATGGACGAAAATGGTTGTTCTTGATGCATTTTGATGTTTGGATATTTTATTTTCTTATCTTGGAGATTCTAATTGCAAAAGTGATGGATGGATATATTCACTTTTTGTTGCAAGTGTCATTTTGATGTTATTTTCTTTCTTATGTTACATGATTAATGTATGGAATGTATTGTCAAGTCTTTTGTGTCCTAATTTAAAGTGAATTAGTGGAAACATTGTGATTTTGAAGTATTGCATGCATTACATGTTAAATATAAAGTGAATGAATGTCCCAAAAGGCTTGTATTGATTAACAAACCTTGAAAATAAACCATATATTGCTAAATCAAAGTACAAATTCCTTATTGTTGAGCATCTACCTTATCTAGGGTTAGAAAAAAGCTACATTGGACTCATTGGTAAAGAGAAATTCTTTCATCAAGGCTAATATTCACTCCATTTCTCCCAATTTTCAAGGCACTAGGTCCCATTCATAGTTGATCAACTTATAAACCCCTTTTCTTCACCTTTCTATTTTTCTACCTTAACCCTAGAAGGTGTCCTAGGGCCTAGTGCAAATTGCATTAAGGTGTGTCCATTTGAGGGAGTTGGCAAGAAACTACGTTGGGGTTTTCTTTAGGTGCACTCAAATTTTGAAACTCATCCCATTGCCGGATTTGGAGAAACCTCAAGCCTTGGCTCCAACATAGTTTTGTTCCTAGGCTTCTATGGTTAGTGGCTTTTCAAGGGTCATTTGCACTTTAAACCTCAAAGAAATTTCATTTGTCATTGACCCTTCTTCTCATCCTTGGATGACCTAGTCATATTTTTGATGATCAACCTAAGCCTTAGGTCTTACTTGGATCCCCTAGGTCTCTCTTGTGGTCCCAAATATTTACATGCTTGTTATCTCACAAAACCCTAAGAGAGTTCCTTCTACTTCTCTATGAATCCTTGGTCTAGGTACATCCCTTGTGTTAAATACCCTTTCACCTAGGTCTAGACCTCCCATCAATAAGCCTTTCTTGGAGAACCCTTCTCTTGCTTTTAAAGCAAGCAAGTTATTATTTGAGCCTCTCCTTTGAATGGGATTTGGAAATCACATTGTACATTGTCATTGACCTCATCATCCTAGTGATTTCCTTAATACTTGGACTCCTCCCATCGGTGAAAGTCCGTAAAGAGTAGGGGATATTAACTAAGGATACAATTGGTCCTTGTCCGTTTATTTCCATTTGGTATAGTAGTTATATGTTAGGAACCCCTTCTATGACCACTTCTAGATTGAGTAAGATTTTTGGTGTCGTTGCGGGGGACACAAGACGTGTGTCTTGCTTCCCACACGATAATATTGACATATCACTCTTGGCGACTCCATTGGAAGAATGAAGCCCTAGTTCTTCATTGAGCATTAAAATCTATGCTTGTAGGGTGAAGTAAGCATTAGTTGAGGCAGTTGCCATTCACCTTGGTGACTCCTATGTTATATATACATAAGAATCAATGGCTACCAAGAAACTTCACGAATGGTACTCTGCTTTGGATGTCACATGGATCCCAGGATACCCGAATGACTTGGATCAAATTCTTTATCAAAGTTTGTTACGTTTTGACGGTGACCCAGATTCTATAATTGATCACATAGCAAAATTTATCAAATATGCCTTTGAAATGAATGTGGCTCAGAAGGACAACCTCTTCAATTTGTTTATTATCCCTATTAGGTTCTGGCATAGGGATTGGATTGCTCATGTGAACCTGAAAGCGTTTCAACTTTCATCAATTTGATCAACAAATTCTTGAAGGGGCCAAAATTCCATACTAATGAAGCTACTTGTCAAAGCCTAGAAGTAGCCCTCCGAAGGGAGGATCTCATCAATCAAGAGGAAGATGTTGAAGAAGACCTTGGGAATCTATATGATGAGTGCGAAGGAGAGTCCTCACTAGGTCCACATGACAAAAAAAGTGATGAATATAATTTTTAGAACATGTGTGATAGGGAGGATGAGTCTATGTAAAGTGAAGTAGAGGTTATCCCTAACCTTCCCTATGATAACCTTGATCCTAAATAAGTCCTAAGGCTACAAAGACTAAATGAATGGATTGAGAATCATCATAGGTGATTGCCCAAGTTCAAAGGATGTCATGATCAAGATGCTAATGACCACATAGATGACTTCTTTTGGAGGCTAGCCCTGTTAGGGATTGAGGATCATGACACAATTATGATGTTATTTGCTTCATCACTTGAAGGTCAAGTTAAAGACTGGTATACTATTCTCCCTCCTCAAAGTATCATTGATTATGAAAGATTTGAAGATATATTCCTAACAAGATGGAGTGGAATCATACACAAAGAAAGTGGTCTTTATGACCAATATAAGGAATCCCCCTTTCTAGAAAAAGTAAAAAAGAATCCTTCATGCACGATCAACATAAAGAAAGTGTTGGAATAGGTAATACTTAAGGAGACCTTGATAAAAATGCCAATGAGGGTACAACTTCAAAGGAGGAGATACTAGTGTCCCTTTTATTCTTGAGGATATTCCTCCTCTCATTACATATGATAAAGCCCTGGGGGAGGATTCTCCCACTTCCCCTTTGTATATCTCTGACCACTCTTCTGTTGAAAATGGAATATGGAAAATGAGGGACCATTATTGTAATAGGAGACTTATATGTGATACCAATGACACCACTAGGGCTATTTTTCCCTATGATCCCGGGGAGATATCTAACTCATCAATTTATCCTTCTTTCCCTTCCAAGCTTGATCATTTAGGAGAACTCCTTGTAGAACCTTAAACTTCATGTCAACTTCTTCTTTCCCGTCATGACCTTCAGGCATCCAAGAAGCATGATGATGACAATATACCTGAGTTGGAACTCCATGAAGGTTCATGATCCTTTTCATTGATATATCCATATTTTGGTTAAAGGAGAGGTGCACATTTGATTCTTCTCTTCCCCCCTCATCTATGATCCTTAGTGCATGGTCATTTCATTCACCCACCTCCCACCCTCATAGATCTATCTATTATTTTCCTTATCTTTCTTATCACACAGGTGATTGTAGGGGAGAGTGCTTCTATGATAACTTGATGACATGTTGGTTACATTGGCTATATGGTTACACTTAGTATTTCCATAATGTAGACATGCATGTTAGAATAGGGTGCATTCCATATTCATTTTTGCATTAGAACTAATGTCATATGATATTATCAGGCTAAATTAAATGCATTTAGATTAAAACTTGCATTTAGAATTAAATTTTCTTTCCAATTGATTTTTATGGCCTAACAAAGTCATGGGCGATAAAGGGACTCCATAAAAACATTTTGCCTCGTGTGCTTAGTCTTTGATGTGCAGGTAACATGCCTACGGTCACAAGAGAATTTTGGTATTCTCATTACCTCACCATTCGAGTACATCTGTGCACTCTACTAAGAGATCATGTACCAATTGGAGCTAGATGTTACCCACCACCAGTGGGTGACCCCTATAAGAGAAAATTTTCTCTAATATTTGACTTCAGTCAGTAGCCAACAACCCATTGCAACCACTAGATAGCTCGATGTGCCACCATTCTCCACTACCTAAGCCAACCATTATGTACCCTCTCTCATCTATTATGATCATATGTTTGAAGGTGTTTCTTCCAACCCAAAGCTATGACTCTTCATTATGTACTTGGGAATTTTTGCTTACATATCATGGACACATATGGACATGGATTAGTGGGGTTATTTGGTGGAAAAAATGGGCTTGGTCTTTACTCTTGTCCCCTTTTCCAACTTTGTGGTTAGTATTGTATCTTAGTACCATGTGATCTCCTTTATTAGATATTAGCTTTAGGAGTGGAATTGCATGGGAAACCTCGATTTTGGTTGCATGGTCTAGCTTCCCCACATCAGATACATCACTCCCCTCCGCTCATTATAATACCTTTTCACATATTTCCCATCCAATTCCACATTGGTCCATTGGGTCCACAAGGAGTTAGCCTCCCCCTCCCCTTATCCACACTTTGGGTCAGGACTAGAAAGATGCCCCGATGGTTGATGTAGCTAAAAATAAAGTTAAAAGCATAATATCCACTCTCAATAGGAAATGTACCACAAAATGTAAAATATGGTCGGGACATAGAAATTTAGCACGTGGGAAAAATACAAAAAATACCTCTACCCCTTATCATCATGGTCATCACCCTGGTTCATAGGGCCCCATATGAGATCCCTACATCATTAAGGAACCCATGATTGTCCCAAACCCTAGTGGTGATGAACTTCCCTACCCTAAGGGGGTATCCACTGTTATATCACTCAAATCATGCTCACTCCCTTGACCCCCGAGTAGTTAAAAGAAATAAAAATCAATAAAAGGAAAAGGGAATATGAAGAAGGGTGGAAAAACAAATGTCGGGGTAACTCATGTACCATGATTTCTTCCTCCTACATCTATACACCCATGTGCGGGCTTCCCTCATTATAACTACCCTTGCAACATGGCGTGTGGCTTGGAGATTTCCCCTAATACCCGACTTTGTTCCCTCATTATATCACATGACACCTATCATTTGACAAATGTACCATGGACATGTCACTCCCTTAGAAGTTGAAACTACCTAATAGGGTCCTTTATTAACCTCCCTCTTGAACTTGAGGACACCTGTACATTCTAAATCCCATTATGCAATGGCATGCCACTATGAAGTGTCCACTTGGTTCCCTTATTTGTAATCTCATTTAATCAATTACACTAATGAATTTTTGTACTAGAAGGTGAGGAGACACATTGGATCTTATACATGTGTTGATGGTGTTGGATCCCACCAACATATAGGGGGTAACCCCGATATAAGATCCCAATCATACCTCACGCCATTTGGTGTAGGAGCCCCATCCAGAAATATGGCTTGGTTGCCATTTACTTAAATATTTACCATGGTTTTAGTAGTTAGCAATAGAGAGAAACACACATGTACTCTTGAATGAGCAAGTAAGTATGCCTTGTGAAATGTTCAATTGCAAATGTATCAAGGTTGTTTCACTAGAAGGAAACAAAAGTGAGTCTTTAGGAGAAAAGTAATAATACTATTCTAGTAAAGATACACACACACATAGATAAGAAATAATCATTAGCCATCAAGAGAAATAGTTCACATAGATACAATGATCATTAAAACAATCACAACACACTTTCAATAAGGTAAGAACCAAAGCCACCAAAATATTTCAATTTCCTTAGTATATATGAATGCCAACATATACCGCAAACATTCTTAGAATAGTCCTAGAACATCCATGATATACACATGAAAATGTGTTGGCTCAAAGAGCTTCAAGTATTAAGAAAAATTTCCAAGATACATGAATACAATGAACACCACTAGCTCCAATAGTGGAGTCTTGAGCCACTACTCACTCTCCAAAAGAACTATCTTTCTCTCTAGTTCCTTTTTAGAGAAGCCAAGGTTAAAAATCCTTTGTTTGAGTAATGAGGTTTCTCTTATAACTAGAGGAAGAACCTTTCATATCCCTATGACTCTTGAACTTCCCTCATGACTCTTAGACTTACATTATGACCTTCTGACTTACAAACAACTTTCGAGCTTCTAAATGACATTTGGACTTCTATATGACTTTTGGACTTCTTCATGTGGCTCTTTTGTCCATATGTGACTCTTGGACTTCCACATATTTACATTTAAAATATTTTCATAATTGCATCATCATGTGACGACACTATGCCAATTCATTAGAACTGATGACTTGGAGCCATGGTGACTTGTACATGTGATTATTTTATGAGTGGCGTAACTGCCAATATGTCTTCAATACTTTATGCATATTTCTCATTGTTGTGGCCTTCTACCCTCCAAAGGGTCTTGAGATCATATGGAGTCTTTATGGATCACTCTGATCATTTGAATCCAATGTTCTTTCACTTGTTCCAACATGTATTATTTTGTCTTTAAATGCTTCCTCAAGCTACTTCCTTCAATATATATCCTCATATATTCTTTCCACATTTTTATGAAAGCACCAACAAGTAATATCACTCATGGCAAGCAACCATCAACCCAAAAATCTCCTATTTTATCATGTTTTGTGCAAACTTTCCAACTTTGATTCAATAGTGCACTCAGAAGCGGTAGATAAATCCTTTGTTTATAGGGTGCACTGATAGGAGACAAGGGGTTTTGTTTATCACTAAGAGTGCATTGTGCGCTTTTCTGGGAAGAGGATGTCTTTATGGAGCATGCAGGGCACAATCACAAGGGACAAGGCATCTCATTGTTGATTGTTGATGCATTATGCATTGGAAGGGAAAGCTTAGGCCACAAGGATGGTGCAGGACGTAGTGGCAAGGCTTAAGGAAGGCTTGATTGTCTAATGATGGTGCACTATGTGTTCAACTGGGAGAGAGGGCAAGTCTGGCATAGTTCGGGAAAACGAGGGTATGATGCTTAAGAGTGTGTTGTGTGCTAGAAAAAGAGAGGGAGATAATATTGGGAGTAGGGCATGGTTGCACTAGACAAGGGGGTTCCAACTAATCCTTTAGAGTGCATAGTGTGTTCTACCTAGCATAGTGGGTAGGCTTTACAAAGTCGAAAAATTATCTTAGTCTAGAAGATGAAACATGGGAAAACACAATGAGTTAGGAGTAAAATCAAGTGTGACACCTACCAACTCATCAGTAAAACTTAGAAAAGACCCAATACTGAGAATTAAACATCAAAATTCTAGTTCACAAACACTCTCCAAGTATGATAGACAAGGTGTGAGCAGTTGCGACCAAAAGTTCCATTTTATGAATTGAGAGTGTACTACAACTCTAAGGTGCATTGTTGTTGTTATTTATAATGTGACGATACTTAATAAGGGACATGGACACTTGAAACATGTATAATAACATGAGACGACACTTGATGACCACAAGCGACACTTCACATAATGGAAGGTAGGCTCCAAGATTTGAAAATATCAAACTTTTGGAGGGTGTTGTAGCAGCAACAACACTTGGCGACACACTGGGAAAAATTCAACTTCTCTATCTAGGAACAACTTATAGTGAATATTTATCCTTTTGGGGAGTATTGATTCATCAAGGGATTACTTTAGTTTTCCCACTTAACTCGGTTATAGATGTAGAACCCACATTCTGTTCCTTAGTTTAACACAAATTTTCCATTTCACAACTTTTTGATTTAGGAGAAAGGTAATATTAATCATTGCAAGTTAAAGACAATCAGAGTCTTAGTTTCATCTCTGGTGTTGCTCTACTGCCATAATTCCTCGACAGCACCCCGGTGCAGTCACTACATGAGAAACAACATTAATTCGCTGCCAGCAAGCCTGGAAGGTACCCGGACAAAGTTACTTGCTTCACCTCTCTGCTCATGAAGCCTTTCTCTTATTTCACCCTTTATTTATTTATTTAGTAGAATTGTTCTTAAGAACTTATTATTTTTCTGGGGCAGAAGAGGGATATCAACTTATTGAGAGCAGAAGAGGTTATTCCTTCAGAGAAGGATATATATAACCTTTGATGTTGGTTTGCTCGTTATAGATTCCCCCCTTTCCTTTCTCTACTAGATTGGGTTAGAATGTAAAACACCAAGTTAAGGAATAATGATGCTAGAATAGATATGGGTATCATGGTTCTACACAAGGCTTTCCTCTTGAATGTATCTTATTTTCCATGAGGACATTTCTTGAGTTAAGGCATTTCCCAAATAAAGAAAGAGAATTAACAGATATCCAAGTGTTGTGATTGTCACAATCCTCGTTTGTTTCACCACATAACCTTTTAAGCCAATCATACATTCATACACAAGGTCTCATTTATGTACTCTAACCAAACAAAGGGGACAAACAAGACATGATAAAAATGAAACAAAACGAGACATGTAAAAAATGTACAAAGAGAAGGATGCAACCTAGGGATTCTACTGAAAGTAATGTTTCAAATCCCGACCATTGATGGGAAGAGGGTTGATCCTCCCATCCAAGGATTTCAGCTTGTAAGAATGGTGGTTGAGTTTCTCGATGATGGTGAAGGGCCCAATCTATAGGGGTTGAAACTTCATATGTTTTCCTTTCTCTTCATGGGCTTTGTCCCACTTCAATATGAGGTCACCCTCATTGAAGTATTTATTCCCTGCAGATTTCTTATCGAACCAATGTTTGATTTAGTTTTGATGGATGGAAAACTTATCTTTCACTCTGAACCTTTCTTCCTTAATCTTAAGAAGAGTGCCTATTTGACTTTGAACAAGGAGACAAGGTTTTCCTTTAGATTATTGCGAAAGCTGCAAGGCGAGAAGGTAGATGTTTAGTGGAAGGATAACCTCTTTCCCATATAAAAGGAAGTATGGAGCAGTTTTCAAAGAGGGTTTAGGAGTGACACGGTCAACCAATATTTCATTCATCAAAGCATTGTGCTAGTTCTTTTTCTTGGAGAAAACAATTTTCTTGATAATGCATATCAAATTCTTATTCGTGAATTCAATTAAATTGTTTACCTATGGGTAATAGTTAGATGCATTCTTTAAAACAATGCCATATTCTAATGCAAACTCATAAATCTTTAATGAAGAAAAAAAACATTCATTATCAAAGACAAGTGATGTAGGAACACCAAACCTAGTTATGACATTATGCTTAAGAAATTAGATGACTTATTGATTATTAACTTGTCTTAATGGCACTACTTCAGTCCACCGAGTAAAATAACCAGTTTCAGTTAGAATGTATTAGTGTTTTCACCACGAATGAGGAAATATTTCTCCTATCACGTCCAATCCCCATTATTGGAATGGTTCTTCGATTTTTATAGGTAGCAATGGGGAAATTGACTTTTGATCACGACCAATGCATCTTTGACATATTGGGCACTTTTGGGCATAAGTGTGAGTATATTTAAATAAGGTGGGCCAATAATAACCAACCCTCATGAATTTATGTGTTGTGGTATCACCCGCAAAGTGTTAACCTTCCAATCCGTCGTGCATATCCTTTAGCACCCTTTCTGAATCTTGAGGCTCTAGGCATCTCAGCAAGACGCCACTATGGTGCTCCCAAAAAATCACACCATGCACTAGTTGGTATGATATAACTTTAAGGCATATTGCCCTCTTTGGTTTATTCGATAAATGTGAAGGCAAGGTGTCGTGTTGTAAGTATTGTCATATATCTAAATACCAAGACATAGTTGAACTTGTAGGAGGAACTTGCTCAATATTATACATTTCAATTTCCTGCTCCCATACTGAAAGATCTTCTTCTGGTGAATCCATCGCTTCAGCTGCAAGTCTACAGAGGCCATGGCCTTTTACAATATGGAATTGCTTGAAATCAAGATCATATTCCTATAAGTAGGTCATCCAATATGTTCTCCTTTCACCCAGTGCTTTTTGTACAAACAACGTCCTAACTGTTGGATGAGGTACATAGGTATTTGTATGAGCCTTTATGAGGTACGACCTAAAATTCTTAACCACCTTGTCAACTATGTATGTTTTTTTTGTCGATGGCAGGGTAATTTAGTTCGGATCCATGTAAACCAACACTCATAAAAAATATAGGTCATTCATTCCCTTGATCATCTTTATGTGTTAACACGGTCATGATAGACTAATCAAAGAGAAAGTATATAAGAAAATATTTCCCAAATTTTGGGTTGTACAAGGCTGGAGCTTTAGCTATAGCATGCTTAATTTGGGAAAAATTATACTTTTTCGTCTTGTCCCAATTGTATATAGAATATTTCTTCATCATCCCTTATAATGGCTTGACAATATGGGCATGGTCAGAGATGAACTTGCATAGGACATTAATATTTCCCAAGAAATATTGCATTGCTTTCTTATTCACAGGAAAAGGTGTCTGGGTAATAGCCTTGACCCTTTTTGGATCATTCTTGATTCCACTTTTAGCAATGATGTGTCCTAAGATATTTCCTTCTGACACACCAAAGATTCTCTTTTTTAGATTCAGGGATATCCCATACTTGCAACAGTGCTCAAATATTTGCTTAAGATGATGAATGTGATGTGATCTCTTCCTTGAAAATATAGTTACATCATCTAAGTAGATGACTACACTTTTTCCAATTAACCCACAGAAAGTGATTCCCATGGCGCTTTGAAAAGTAGTGCCAACAATGATTAGCCCAAATGGTATGTTCTTAAATGAAAATTTCCCCACTTTGTCTAGAACATTGTCTTCAAGCAATTTGGTTCTGCTACTAGCACTTGATTATAGCTAGAAAAACTATCTACCAGTGAGAATATTTCAGACCTAGATATTGTTTGAAGTATCTGCTCCATCGATGGCACAGGGTAATTTTCCTTATCGGAAGCCTGGTTGAGGTTGCGAAAATATACACATATGCATATCCCATTGGAATTCTTTCTAACTGGGACCAAGCTGGAAACCCACTTAGAATGTATGACTTTAAAAATGATCTGAGAATAAAGAAATTTCCTCAATTCCCTTTGAATTAGGGGCTCAATTGTTGGATGAACTTATCTAATTTTAAGTTGGAACAAATTTTCCCCTTCCTTAATGGTAATGACATGTTGGATGATTTGTGTATCATATGTCTTCAAATCATCATATGTACATGAAAAACAATCTCGATACTTCTTGAAAATGAGAATAAAATCATGTCATTCTTGAGGAGAACAACATGTACTAAGGTTCACATATTTCGAATACTCTTTGGTCCCCAAATTGACTTGTTCATGTGATAACATTGAGCTCTGAGTCTTCGTGTTCACTGGTCCTCTGAAACAGTTTTGCAGGTCATATAGTTTCTCAAGAGATACTACACCCTTCGGCATAGGATTCCCTTTTGATGCTTGACTTTCCTCCTACATAGCCCTCTCATGCTCATCTTCTTCAATGGACGCATCCTTAAACATGTCAGTGTCGGCCATGAAATGCATTACCTACTGGTCATCATTAAATACATGAAAATTAGTTATTAGGCACAAACAGTTTATAAATCAATAGAAAAACCATCTTTCAAAGGTGACATTAAGAATTCTAGGAACATAAATAATATTAAAATCTTTAAAGAAATAAATGAGTCACTATACCTCTTGTTGGTAGTTTTTTAAAGTAAGTGAAACACAATGGATAGTATTATGACCTGACAGGTCATGATCTTTGAATCACCAATTACCTTAAGTACCACTCCCTTGAGTTCAAAGGATTTATTTAAAACCAAAACGAGTGATTCATATTCAGCAGTGTTATTCGTGCACTCAAACTTCAAGTGACATGAAAAAATGTACCTTTTGTTTTGAGGGCCTATGAGGATGAAACCAGCTTTAGAACCATCTTGGCTCTTTGAACCATTAAAATACAAGGTCCACATCTTAGTAGTTGTTGAGTTTACTCTTATACTAGTACTATGTACATTTATCTTACAAATTTCATTTACAGTAGTTGGACTACAAGGAAGGAGCTCCAACTGTGTGTCTGATGGTATGGGTGAAGGTTGCACTTGATAACACCCATGATTAACCTTTAAGAAATAATTCCCAAAATTAATATTTGCAAAGCCAATTGGATCATTGTTTTGTTCAAGCAATGTCACAATGTAGTTCATGTAGGTCTCCCTTTCCACTCAAATATGGTTTTTTATGCCCTTATACAAAAGCCATAAATGTGTCCAGTCTATTAAGAAATATCATTGTAGCTTGCTCGACCAATCTCTAGTCAAAAGCAAATCGTAGGCTTCCAGGATGTCCACAATAACAATGTTAATGCATTGGTGAACTTTATGGTCTGATGAAAAGCTTATAATAACATTATTAAGTTCACCAATGGCCTGGACCAAAGATTTTTCCAAGTATGTTTCGTGCTTAAATTTTCTCTCATTTAGTGTTACTTTTATTAGCAATAGAAAGGGGCATTATATTTGCATATGCACCTTAACCAACAAGACAATTATGGACATTATAATTATAAAGATTTCAAACGTTAAGAGAAAAGGGGGGCAGAGAATATTAGTATTTAAATTTATAGCATTAACTACATATTTGAGAATACCAAGAGACTTACTGGACATAGATTGAGTAGTAGAAAATTCATTACCTACTAGATGGTGTGATGAGAGTTCTTGGATAACCAGTTCACACTATCGTGTTATCTTTGCGAGCTCAAAGACTGAAATATTGGTACAATCTCTTTTCATATCTTCAGCAATGTCGTAATCAATGCTTTCATTCTTAACAAGTTGTGCTGAAGTATCTGGAGGTGTACCTTTGTTAGAAACTTCTGGAGTGATGGACTTGTACCTATTGCTTGTGGAAGTGTTCTTAGAATAAGGAGCACTTCCAAACTTGTTTTGCATACTTTGAGTAGGATTATTTGGTGGTATAATCCTTCTCAAAAATTGCTTTATAAGCTCTTTCTCATAAATAGGTCCTTTCCTCCTCAAATTATATCGAATAGTTATTGGTTGAAGAGAAGGCTCACTTACTGTTCGTTCCTCAACACTTTTCTTATCAGCATTGATATGATATCGAATGCATAACTAAGTGTCCAACACCTAAACTTTCTCGGGCCACGATAGGTTCATTTTCCTCTTTAATCTACACAAACTTCTCATCTACTAGTAAGGTGTCATGATCCAACATAGCATTCATGTTTTGATTCCACTGTGGGCATGTTTTCTCTAAATTCCTCTCCTAATGGAAAGTGCAATAGTTGTCCATGCCTAAACTTTTAACATTAAAAACAACATTTAAGCTCTGTGTAGATTTGGCCAGTTGATTATTGTTATTACTCCTAAGGAAAAAATACTTAGAAGACTTGTTGCTGATATATGCCTCACTTGACTTTCTCTTTAATTTGGATACTTCATTAGTAAGTAACTTTAAATATTTGGCCAAGATTTCCATTTCAAAAGAATATTTATCTTTTTGTTTTGGTTGAAGATGATTGAATTTTCTTACCAGCATCTTTGAAGTCTTTAGAGTCTTCATGGTCTTCAATTTCTCCAATGAACACAATTCCTTCTCAACAACAATGGCTTCTGCAAAGTTCAAAGCCAAAGTATCCTTTGTGACTCCTTTAACAAAATACAAAAATATTTGTAGGCAAGGCAATTGTGTAATAATCCTTCATGATAGAATTGTGTGGTTGGACATTATCGAGGAACTTATTAAATATGTGGGTAAATATTTGATTAAAATCCTTTACCTTCTCTTTGTCCCCCATCTTGAGATTCCCAAGTTCTTTTAACAACATGGTGGGAGTTTTGTCATGAGCAAACTTTTGTAAAAAAAAACTGCTTAAAATCCCTCCAACTATGGATTGAATTGGTGGGAAGACTATGATACCACATTGAAGCTCTACCTTTTAAAGTGTACGGAAAAAGTATACAAGCAATGTCATCAAAACATACCTCAAGCATTTGTAAATGCATGTATAAATCATCAATATGGTCTTCATCTTTACATTTCTTATTAGGATCAAACTTTGATAACAATTTTTCTGAGTGTTAAGGAATGTAGTGAAAATTATCAAGAAGAGAAAGTGGCCCTTGTGCCATCCAATCCAAATCTGCATCAGCCATGTCTTCTTCCCCTTCCTCCTCCTCTCTTTTTGAATCCAAAGAAGCTTCACCTTTCTTGTTCAAATCTTTGTTATAACCAAGTTATTATTTATATCTCAATTGTTCTTCATTAGAGAATTGAAAATCTTCCTCATCTCCTTCTAAATCTTCCCCAATAGGTGTAAGTTCCCCTTATTGGTATGTTCCTTCAAAAAATCTTCTAACTATTCAAGGGTGGCAATGACGAAATCCTCCACCCAATAAATCAATACATCGCAACGAGTTGTTTCTTTCTTAATCAACTTATGATATAGACTAGCAACGATAGGAAGTATGCCAAGAGATTTTGCAAACAAATGAGTAATTAGTCAAAGTCTATGGAGTTTATCGTAAGTAAATTAAAAAGCAAGTTATGGACCTAGATGTGAAGACTCTCCTATCTCAGGAATTGGAGTTGGAGTTGAAATAAGACTGCTACTACCTTGAACAAATGCTTCGTTGTCGGGGTGAGGTGAATCATCAACCATAAAAAGGTTTCCCTCCTTCTAGCACCAAGAATGTTGACGGTGTTGGATCCCACCAACATACAGGGGGTCTCCCCGATATAAGTTCTCAGTTAGACCTAACATCCTTAGGTGTAGGAGCCCCATCTAGAAATATGACTCAGTTTCCATTTACTTAAATATTTTCCTTAGATGCAATAGTTAGAAATACAGAGTAATGCACTTGTACTTTTGAATGAGAAAGTAAGTATGCCTTGTGAAATATTCAATTGAAAATGTATCAAGGTTCTTTCACTGGAAGAAAACAAAAGTCATTATTTAGGAGAAACGTAATCGCACTATTCTAGTAAATACACACACACAAATAAGAAATAATTGTTATACATCAAGATAAATAGTTCACATAGATGCAACAATCATTAAAACAATCACAACACACTTCCAATAAGATAAGCACCAAAGCCACCAAAATAGTTCAATTTCCTTAGTACATATGAATTCCAACATATACCACAAACATCCATAGAATAGTCTTAGAACATCCAAAATATACGCATGAAAATGTGTTGGCCTAAAGAGCTTCAAGTATTAAGAGAAAGTTCCAAGATACATAAATAAAATGAACACCACTAGCTCCAATAGTGGAGCGTTGAGCCACTACTCGGTCTCCAAAAGAACTATCCTTCTCTCTAGTGCCTTTTTGGAGAATCCAACGTTAAAATTCCTTTCTTTGAGTAATGAGGCTTCTTTTATAACTAGAGGAATGACCTTTCATATCCCCATGACTTTTGAACTTCCCTCATGACTTTTAGACTTCCATTATGACCTTTAGACTTCTAAACAACTGTTGAGCTTCTAAATGACTTTTGGACTTCTCCATCTGCCTCTTTTGTCCATATGTGACTCTTGGGCTTCCACATATTTACATTTAAAATATTTTCATAATTACATCGTCATTTCCACATCATCATGTGATGACACTATGACAAGTCATTAGTACTAATGACTTGAACCCATGGTGACTTGTACGACACTGCCACTATGTCTTCAATACTTGATGCAAATTTTTCGTTGTTGTTTTCTTCTGCCCTCCAAAGGGTCTTGAGATCATATGGAGTCCTTATGGATCACTTTGATCATCTGAACCCAATGTTCTTTCACTTGTCGCTACATGTATTATTTTTTCTTTAAATGCTTCCTTGGGCTACTTCCTTCAATAGATCTCCTCATACATTCTTTCCATGTTGTTCTGAAAGCACCTACAAGTAAGATCACTCATGGCAAGCAACCACCATCCCAAAAATCTCCTATTTTATTAGTTTCATGCAAAATTTCCAACTTTGATTCAACAATGTGCTCAGGAGTGAAGAGGAATTTTTGGGTATAAGGCACACTAACAAAAGACAAGGGGATATGTTGATCACGTAGAGTGCATTATGCACTTTGTGGGGAAGAGGATGGCTTGATGGAGGGCGTAGGGTGTAGTCACAAGGGACAAGGCAACTCACTATTGATTGTTGATGCACTGTGTATTGGAAGGGAAAGCCTAGGCCACAAGGATGGCACAAGGGGAACTTATAATACTCAAGGAGGGCTTCACTATCTACTGATGGTGCATTGTGTGCTTAACTAGGAGAGAGGGCAAGTCTGGCACAGTTCAGGAAAACAAGGAGGGTTTGATGCTTGAGAGTGTGTTGTGCAATGGAGAAGGAAGAATAGCTAAGCTTCGGCACAATGTGTAGTGTCAATGAACAAGGGGGGTCTGACTAAGCCTTGAGAGTGTGTAGTGCACTCCCATTAGCCTAGTGGGAAGGCTTTGTAAAGTTGAAATGTTGTCTAAGTCTAGAAGATGAAACATGGGAAAACACAATGAGTTAGGAGTAAAATCAAGTGCGACACATACCAACTCATCAATAAAACTTATACAAGACCCAATATTTAGAAGTATACATCAAAATCCCAGTTCATAAACACTCTCCAAGTATGACAGACAAGGTGCGATCAGTTGCCACCAAAAATGTCATTTTATGACCAAAGAGTGTACTAAGACTCTAAAGTTCATTGTTGTTGTTCTTGTTGATGCAAAAACACTTAAGAAGGAACATGGACACTTGAAACATGTATAAGAACATGAAACGACACTTGACGACCATAAGCGGCACTTCACATAATGGAAGGTAGCTTCCAAGATTTGAATATAACAAAATTTTGGAGGGTGTTGTAGTAGCGACAACAACATAATTGCAGGTGGGTCTTCATCTTAGGGTTTGGCCTCCCTATACGGGATCCAATCCCCTCAAAGGGTCATGATGGCACTTGTAGGGTGATCATTGAGAGTCATGGGCCTCCTCAACAATAGAGATCACATAGACACACCATGGGATCCTTCAACACCACCTATTGCTTGCTTGTCTCCCAGTTATTTGATGATGATGATGATGAAACACTTGGACCACATTGCCCAGCCGACTACACACTTGCACAAAACATCTGGAAATTTATCCAGGGCCCAGAAGGGGTTTTTCCTCACCTAGGGAGATAAGAAAGGGCTTTTATCATTGTTCCATCCCTTATGGATGGATCACAAACTTTCCTAATTCAATTGGAGACCCATGAGGCCATTCTTTGTGCCCCCATAGCCACTTGAGAGCACTGCAAGTTATTTTCTTTAAGATTGAGGGGCCACCCCCTTTATCATTTTTGTTGGAGCCCTCTTATTCATTATGGAACATGAGGAACTCGACTTGACCTTTCAATGACCCTATTGGCTATTGTTCTATAATTTTGGGCCTCTTGAGAGGCTTGTCATTCACTTTTGGAGCTAGTTGGTGGGATTATCACCAAAGTATAGTGTTATTTTTCACATTATTTTGTTCTAGGGGCATAATTAGGCTAATTAGACATAATTAAAACCCCTAAGGCTTATATAAATACAAGATATCCTTATTGTATCATTCATCATCATTTGGATTCCAATTTCTCTTGTGAAAAGAATTCAGACCTATAATTGATGGACGAAATTGATTGTTCTTGATGCATTTGATGTTTAGAATCTAGATCTTTGCTTTTATTATCTTGGAGCTTCTAATTGCAAAAGTGATGGATGGATATATTCACTTTTTCTTGTAAGTGCTATTTTGATGTTATTTTTCTTTCTTATGTAACATGATTAATGTATGGAATGTATTGCCAAGTCTTTTGTGCCCTAATTGAAATAAAAATTATTGGAAACACTGGGATTTTGAAGTATTGCATGCATTACATGTTAAATATAAAGTGAATGAATGTTCCTAAAGGCTTGTATTGATTAAAAAACCTCAAAGCTCCATCATCTATTGCTAAAACAAAGTATAAATTCTTTGTTGTCGGGTAGTTGCCTCATCTAGGGTTAGCAAAAAGTTTCATTGGACTCCTTGGTAGAGAGAAATTTCTTCATCAAGGCTAATCTTGACTCCATTTCTCCCTATTGTCGAGAAACTAGGTCCCATTCCTAGTTGATCAACTTCTAAACCCCTTTTCTTCACCTTTCTAGGTTTATACCCTAACCCTAGAAGGTCTCCTGAGGCCTATAGTGAATTGCATTAGGGTGCTCCATTTGAAGAGCTAGTTGGAAAGCAAATGCGTTGGGGTTTTATGTAGGTGCAATCAAATTTTGAAGCTCACCCTGTCGATGGATTTGTAGAAACCTCAAGCCCTAGCTCCAACATCATTATGTCCTAGGCTTCTTTGGTTAGTGGATTTTCAAGGGTCATTTGCACTTTAAAAATGCAAAGAATTTTCATCTCTCATTGACCCTTCTTCTCATCCTTGCATGACCTATTCATATTTTTGATGATTATCTTGAGCCCTAGGTATTGCTTGGATCCCATAGGTCTCTCTTGTGGTCCCAAACATTTGCATGCTTGTTATCTCACAAAACCCTAAGAGAGGTACTTTTACTTCTCTATGAATCATTTATCTAGGTACATCCCTTGTGTTGAATATCCTTTCACCTAGGTCTAGGCCTCCCATCAATAAGCCTTTCTTATAGATCCCTTCTCTTGCTTTCAAACCACGCAAGCCATTATTTGAGCCTCTCTTTTGAATGGTATTTGGAAATCACTTTGTACGTTGTTATTGACCTCATCATTCTAGTGATTTCCTTTATATCAAGACTCCTCCCATCGGTGAAAGTTTGTAAAGAGAAAGGGACATTAACTGAGGTGACAATGGGTCCTTGCCCATTTTTACATTTGGTCTAGTACTTATCCCTTAGGAATCCCTACTAGATTTTGTGGTAACACCTCCAACTATGTTATTGGTGAAATCCTCACTTAATAAGGGCATATGGTGTCCTATCACAGTGAAACACTCTCTAATACTATTCGTAGATATCCCATCTATGATAAGGATATGCATTCCATTATGCAAGCCTGCTAATAGTGGAAACATTACATTCTAGGGAAGGAGACGAGCATTCACACATATTATTGACCTCTTCAAGTTAAGTAGACACAAGGAAAGTTATAGAATGATCACCATCATAAATGGTCCACATCTCTACAACAATTCAATTTGACATTAAATACAAGAAGGGAAGTGCCAATCACATTAAATATTTCCTCAGTTTTCCCCTAGTTGTAGCATTGACCATTGTTCTCAACCCTAGTGGTCACGATAGTTTTGGATGGCCATAACTACACAAAAAATATCTATACTTCGACACCACATACCATATGTTGATGGAAGGAAAGAAAGTTCTAGAATTCCACCTTGACGATGCACTATTGTACTACCTGGGACACCTTTATGTTCCTTCAAGCAAGCGTGCCAAGCTAATTTTGGAGGCACATTACAGTAAGGTAGAAGGGAACTTTGGCATGGAGAAGACATGGTACTGCAAAAGTATTTGTATTTGTCAAAACTTCAACAAGATGTTTGCAAATATATCAGATCCTTCAATGCATGTATTATCACTAAGCCAACCATTAAGAATAAATTATTGTACAACCCTTTTCCTACTCCTAGCAGGCTTTGGGAATCCATATCCATGGACTATATGCTTGGCCTTACTTCTACCAAGCATGGAAATGACTGTGTTTTTGTGGTTGTTGATAAATTTTCTAACATGGCCATATTGGTTTTCTGTAAGAAGAGTATCATAGTAGAGGCCATTGCTAAGCTCTTATTCAAACATGTGTGAGTACATTTTGGGATCTCGTATACGATCATATCAGATCAGGATAGAATGTTCTTCAACCCATTCTGGTAAAACCTCCGGTCATTGTTGGATACCAAGCTCACCAAGTCAACTACCTTCCACCACCAGATTGATGGCCAGGAAAAGGTCTTCAACAAAATGATAGTGCACATACTATGCATGTAACACTCTAAGTGTCCATGAATATGTGATGAGAACCTCCCTTATGTTCAACACAACTACATTAGATCTCTACATAGCTCAACTGGCCACATCCCCTTTTAGGTGGGCCTATGATTTCAACCATTGTGTCCCATCGATGGTTCAATGCATCTTGCATCTACACAAGTAGAATATATGTTGAAATTTTGGGTAGCTTCAGGATGAATTTCCCCAAGATAAATCTAATTACCCCAAGGAGAAGCCCAACTACCCAAAGAGAATCCATCTTGCCCCAAGAAAGAATTCAAATTTGGATAAAGGATATTATTACTTTTAATTGGCTTAACACTACTCTCATCATTATTTAATGTGACATGATTTAATGTTGGGCAATAAATCCTCAAGATGCCCCATCAAAGAATTCAATTCAAGTAAATATGTGGCAAATAGTAAATTATTCAAATTTATTATGGCACAATTTCAAGTTGGCCTCACTAAATGAAGGGTCACCTTGGCACAAAATTCACCCCTTGAATCCTCCATCGATTTGTATAAATAATAATCCCTTGGAGTTCATTCATGATCACATTAAGTGCATCACATCAGAAGTAAAAATACCTCTGAGGTAATTGCAGGTTTGAGAGCCCTAGCCAAAATGAAGAGGTATTTTTGGTGACCTTTCTTGTGACAAGTCTTGGACAAGTTAGGGAGATTTTTGGTTGAGTTTGAGGAGGTAGTTATGTGTAAGTTTTGATGGATAATTTCTCTATTTTGAAGGCTGAAATTTTGTGTGGAGAAAGGGAGGATCAAGTACCTTAAAGGGGCCTTCATACTTCTATGATAGGATCGCACATCACTATGACATTGCAAGAGGTCTGAGCCCTATATTGGATATGGTCTAAGATTATATGGCATTGGAACAAGCCTATCTTGGAAGGTCGATATAGAAAACTTGTTGGTCAAGTTAGAAGGGACTAGGCATATTTTGGGGTTTATTTCTCTTGAGAATTGTTAGGCCAAGAGAGTAACTCCATGAATGATTTTTTTTTGCATTAAGAGAAAACATGGATATATACAAGGAGAGGGAGACTATTGGGATTCATCTTCCAACGTCCTTTATTTTCTATTTACAATATTTACATGATTTTTCCTAATCCTAAAGATTAGGTGTCAACATTCCCTTCCTTAATCTGAAGGGATGTTGGTGATTCCAAGAATCATTCTAAATCTTTCAAACTTTCTCTTCCAGATGTTTTGGTGAAGATGTCTACCATATTCTCATTTTTGGATCAATGTCATAAGTGGATTGTCTTGGCCTCAACATGAGGTTGAATCAGATGATACTTTGTATTGATGTACTTAGTTCGATCATGGAACTTTGAGTTCTTGGAAAACTTTATTGCAAAATTGTTGTCAATCAAAAGAGGAGTTGAATGCACTTGTTTCTCTTGCAAATATTCCAGAATTTTCCCGAGCCTCACAATTTCCTTCACTGCTTCAGTTGTTGCCACATATTCTACCTCAATTTTAGAATCTGCTAGAACTGATTGTTTGTGTGACCTCCAGGAGACAACTCCTGATCCAGTGTCTTTATCTCAATCAAAATCTTAATCAGAGTAAAGTCGTCCACCTATGTATACTTGAGTCCAAAGCATTGATTTCCCTTGAGTATCCAATCAAGATGAATTCATCCACCTATGTATACTTAAGTCCAAATTATTGATTCCCCTTTACATACTTTAGAACAGTTTTTGTAGTAGGCCAATGACCCTCACAAGGCTTTCGAATAAACCTAGAGAGGATTCCAACAAAAAATGAAATGTATGATCTGGTAGTAGTCAGGTAGTTGAGACTTCCTAAGAGTTGTCTATACTTCGTTGCATCCTCAAATTCTTTTCCTTCAGTGGATGTGATCTTTAAATTTTTTTCCATTGGAGTAGTCAAAGGATTTCACTCATCCATGCCAAACCTATTCAACATATCTCCAATGTACTTCTTCTTAGAGAGGAATATTAGCTTCAGATGTTGGGTTACTTCAATACCAAGATAGTAGTGAACATAGCCCAAATTTGTCATTTCAAAACCTTTACTCGGTTCCTTATTTAAGTATGCAATGTAATTCTCATTGTTCCATGTCATCAAAAGATCATCTACATACACCACAATATATACAATTGTCTTGCCAACTTTCTTGACATACAAATTTGCATCATCAAGATCATAGTGTTTGAATTTGAGTTTCAGAAGATGCTTAGTAAATTTCTTGTGCCAAGATCGTGATGATTGTTTGATGCCATACAAGGATTTGAAAAGCTTACATACTTTATGCTCTCATACCTTCACAACAAATCCTTCTAGTTGGGATATTAAAACATTCTCTTTTAGATATCCATTCAAGAAAGAAGTTTTTGCATCCATTTGATGGACTTTCCAACCGTTATAAGCTTCCAAGGCAAAGAGAGTCAGGATGGTAGCCCCATTTTGTTGTGGGGGGGAATTTCTCCTCATAATCGACCCCTTCCTTATGTGCAAAAACTTTTTCCATGAGCCTAGATTTATGATTTTCAAGTGAGACATCCAATTTATACTTATTCTTGAAGACCCACTTGCAACCAATTGGTTTGGTTCCCGATGGAGGATCAACCAACTTCTAGGTGCCATTCTTTATCAAAGCATCATATTCTTTCTGCATCTCTTCTTTCCATTCATCATGAGAAGCAACTTCTTTGAAGGAAGTTGGTTCGAAATCTGTAGACAAATTTAGTTCACAATCATAAGAAACATCCATATAAACAGGTGAATCAGGATTGTCTACATCACCTCCATTCTATTTGGTTGAGCTTCTTATTCCTATCTTTCCAACCTCAATAGTACAAATGCTTTCAAGTGTCTTTGTGAGACATTTTGGAGGACCTTTCTGAGATGGCCTAGGCTTCTCAGTTGATTGAGATGGGGTTGAATCAAGATTTAGCCCCCAATTATCCCAATGACATCACTCAAAGTGCCTTCTTGATCACTGGTGGGAGCTTCGTGAGGGGAGAGAGTGCTTTAGAAGGAGATTACACAGATTGATCCAATATAGGGATCTCCACTTCAAGATGTGGAATCTCATTATCAAACTCTTGAAAAGACTTTTCATGTCTGAATCTATCCAAGTGATCAAGTTGTCGCTCAACAACATTGTCATTCTTGGAAGGTTCAAGATCACATCTCTAGATATTATAAACTTCTTATTTACTTCATCATAAATATGGTATGATTTGGAGGTATCTGAGTACCCCAATAAGATACATTTTCAAATCCTTGAACTGAGTTTGTTTCTTTGTTCCCTATGTATCAAGGCATGACAGGTGGAACCAAAAACCCTGAGATGCCTTGCCGACCGAATGTGGCCATACCACATTTCATAAGGAGTCTTGTTTTAATAGCATGAGATGGGAACCTATTCTTTATATACATAGCACATATAATTGCATTATCCAAAAACATCAGCTTAACATTCTTGAAAAAGATCATTGAATGTACCATATTTAAGATGTTCTTTTCATTCTTTCAGCGATTATGTTCTGTTGGGGATTACAAGGCACAATTCTTTGATGTTTGATCCCATTCTAACGAATATAGTTTTCAAATTAATTTGAATTGAATTATTTTCCGTTATCAGTGTGAATAGAGCCAATATGAGATTGTGCATCATTTTTAATCCATGTATGAAAATTCTTGAATGCTTTAAAAGCTTCAGATTTGTTCTTCAATAAATAAATCCAACACATTCTATTGTAGTCATCAATAAATGTCGTCATGTGATTATTACCATTTGCAGAAGGAACAATCATTGGGCCACACAAATCAAAATGAATGAGTTCAAGCTTTCTATGTGCTCTGGAATTAGAATCATGAAATGATTGTTTGTTGTGATTTCTTAAGATACAAGCATCACATTGCTTAAGTTTCCTAGGAATTGTAAGCAAATCAATAACACCATTTTTCTTCAACAAATGAAGGTTTTCATAGCTCAAATGTCCAAATATAGCATGCCATAAAAGATTTTATGGAAGTGTACCTTCGTCATAATGAGAACTGTATGAAAAGTTTTGTACACGAGAAAAGGTTCGTTGCATCTTTAGAAGTCTTTCTTCTTCTATCCCAATCATGAAAAGTGAGTTGTCTAATGCTTTTCTGACCTCAACCTTGCCATCAAATAGGTGAATGGAGTTTCCTTGCTAGCGAATGTGGACCAAAGACAACAATTTTCTCCTCAACTCCAAGAGGTAGAGTACATCGCGTAAAAAAAGTCTAGAAGATCAGGAAATTCAAGCCCGATGGTGCTAAGCCCTGATGGATTAAGTTTTGAATTTTCTGCAAAGTAGATTGCTCCATCAACATTGTCAGTGAATTATTCAAAGAAATCTCTTTTGAAAATCATGTGACAAGTTGCTCCTGAATCAAGCAACTAAGCATATTTTCATGAAGCAAGTGAAGCATTAAATAAGTCTTCAGTTACTCCAATGTTGCAATGTGCCACAACATAATGAGAAGATTCAAGTGATTTTCCTTTCCCTTTATCTGAGGATATTCCTTTCTTTTTGTCCTGTTCCTGTCTAACCCTATCCCATGACAGCTTACATGTGAAAGCATCATGACCATTTTTGGTACACCGTATGCAATGAAGATCAAACCTTTCTCCTTGGAAATGTCTGCCCCCCTAGCCTCTAAAATTCTTCTTTCCATGTCCCCTTTTGCTACCTCTTCCTCTAGAAGAATATTATGCATGATTCTTCTCTATTTGAGAAAGGCACACAACTTCTTCAAAAGATTGAGGAGTTTTCTTCTTCCCAAAAGACTTCTCTCTTTCAACAAACTTCTTCTCAAGGGAGTCACAGGAAATCTCCTTAAGTTTTCCACTTTCTTGAAAAGATGAAAGATAATGTGAATAAGTGGGATATACTACCTTGACATAAGTTGTGAGAGGAACATCCATTTTAACTCCAGCAACTTTAATATCATGCATTATGGCTCTTATTTCTGATGCTAAGGTAAGAGGGTCACCATTTTTTAACTCAATATTGAACAAATTGATCATCAATCGAAAAAATTCAATATTAGAGTGTGAGTCATATAATTCCTTCAATTTTTTTAAAGATTAAAAAGCATATGAAAATGGAAAAATATGACAATTCACCTCTTCATTTATTGACACTGCAATCAAGGCAAAGGCCTTGTTGTTATTATTTTCCCAAATGGAAAGCTCCTTATTTAAAGTGGGATTTTAGGTGTGTTGTCTCCTTCTCCTTCACAAAATGCTTTCCAATGTTCATTGAAAATGGGGGTGTGTTTTATTTTCCTGGACCACTCATGATAGTTCTCTTTTCCAGTGAGAACTACTCTCACTATGGAGATGAGTGAATGCATCACATAATTTTGAATTGGGCCCAAAATAATACTTGAAACAAAAACTGATGTGTATCTACAACTAATTAATTGGCATGCAATTATGTCTTCATATAAATATGCAAGCTCTCAAATATATCCTCCAACATATACATTGGTATATGTAATTTCATACAATATAATATATGGTCATTACAAAAAACAACTCAATGAATTCATACACCATTATTTATGTGTAAAAGAATCACATTACATATATATGCCATGGCCTTTATTTTTCTAAATCCATTATATACCATGTCCATCATATATCATGACCTTTAAAAAAACCAACACACATATCCAACATCCAACACATATAACACTATGTCAAGCGAACAACATATAATATTATACAATAGAACATAAAAGGCTATTCAATGCAACAATTGACATGACATATTAAAAACGAACTTCAAAACAAAACATTCAATGCATAGGTAGCATACCAAGTCAAATATTCATACCATATAACCTCTTACAAGAGATCAGTGCGACAATTACTTAAATGTACATACCACAATCAACACATATACCAAATTCGACGCATACACAATATTGTGATATCAGTCTGTCATCAGCGTCCCGTTGGGCATGCCATCACGATTTCATATGTATAATCAATGCACCAAAGTTATCATCCTCCAAGGAAGCCTTCATAGTTATCGCACCATCACTATTTCATTTATCCAACAACAGACTTCTAATCCACTGAAAGCCAGTCAATTGAGCATGAAGTTTGCCATGGGAAGAGGGTTTTGTTTCTCGTTTCTCTTGACAGTCGCATTCTTTAATTCAAAGGAGGAATCTGGAGAGTAGTTATAGGTTAATGCAACATTTAACACTCTCAAGGCAAAGGGATATCTTGACCTACACATTCAATAACAAGCCACGAGATTTTATAGAGATTTGATAGAGATGGCAGTGTGCAAAAATGTAGAACAAAGGCAGGAAGGAGTTATAGGACAAAGGAAAACTAAACATGGGGTTGGCTTTAATACCATGTCAAGTCAAGAGAGTAACTCCATGAATGAATTATTTTCACATTAAAATAAAAAATGGAGATATACAAGGAGAGGGAGACTATTAGGATTCATCTCCCAATGTCTCTTCATCTTCCAACATCATTTATTTTCTATTTACAATATCTACATGATTTTTCCTAATCCCAAAAAGTAGGTGTCAACAAGAATAGGGCAATTTTTTCTATGCATGCCTCAGGAGGTTTGATCCCTAATTAAATGCAAATATGAGGTAATATTATTATGGAGCAGACTTGTAAAGAGGGGTCGAGTTACCTTGTTAAATATAATAGGAATAAGGGCTCAAAGGAAGAGGATCAACATAATGATTGGAAAATTTTTAGGCCACATAGGAATTTTATCTATAGCATAACAAGAATCCCTAACTAGGGATGAAACCTCATAAATAAAGTGTGCACAAGAATGAGTTTTTATGGGCAAATATTGTCATCCTACAAGGTATGTATTTGTCTTCTCAAATTGATATTTTGCAAGTTCATATTATGCAGGCTATACTAACTTGTATACAGTGGTAGAGGGTTGTTAGAGAGTTGTTAGGAGAGCCCTAGTACAATTGTCAAAGAGGAAAATATATCATTATGTGTGGGCACTGGACAGTCTTATAGAGCCCTAAGGATTTACCTTTGAAGGAGCTAGTTCATTGAGTTGCAGAGAGGTCAACTTATTGTGCTTATGATAATGATATATGGCAATGAAACTTATGCTTATTATAGTGTTGTATGGTAGTGACACTTATGCTTATGATAGTGGTATATGGTAGTGACACTTGTGCTTATGATAGTATTGTATGGTAATGACACTTGTGCTTATGACAGTGATATATGGTAATGACACTTGTGCTTTTGGTAGTGATATATGCAAATTATACTTATGACATGATTATGACACCTAATAATGGTATGTGTTCCTATAGTAGTAACTTGTATGATACTTGAGACATAGATATATGTTACTTGTCATGGTATCGAGGAATCCCTATCAATGGTCTTATGAATGCCTTTTTGATAGAATTTTATGCTACTATCTCATGAGGATCTTGCATGATCCAGGGTTGGCACTAGGATGCCTAATGTGTTTGATATTGAAAGACTTGTGTCTCATTATAATTGTACTTTTTATCTCATAGGAACATTTTTTGAATATATAAAAAGAAGAAGAATTGTTTTTGGGTTTCCCCTTTGTGGGGTTTTTCCCTGGTCTCTGACCTAAATCCTGATGTCTCCATTGCGTATAATTTTCTTCTAATGTTCCTTATTGTTCTGCAACATTTTTTATGTTAATTTTCTCTATATATAATTCCTTATGATGATATGAGGTGAATGTAATGTGAAAATTGTTGAAAATTAAAAAAAAAATCAATTATCTATAGTAGAGAACAATCTAGCACGAAAATTAACAATTTGTACATGTTCAATTCGAAGATGATAAATACATCAATTTCATTGAATGCATTCAGCACATCCATCAATAGGTTCGTGATATCTTGGATAAAGCCAATACTAAGTACAAACAATGTCATGATCAATGTTGGGAGCCACAGATGTTTCAAATGGGTGACAAGGTTTGGTTGCATTTGCAGAAGGAATGTCTTGTAAGAGCCCATTGAAAGATTTGACCACTCCAATATGGCCATTACACCATCACCAAGGTTGTGGGCGACAAGAATTTCAATTAAAATATCCCCTTCTTCCTTGACATGCACGCGACATTCAATGTGGACTGCCTTCGGCCATACTTTCCACCATTGTTGGACACATCATCCATTATCGAGTAACTGGCACCAACAGGGCTCAACCCAAATTGCATTAAACATGCCACAACTAATCATATCATGGATACATAGATTAATAACACTTTCCAACAAAGGATCCAACTGTATTGGGTTTTCAAAGCTAGCCATCTCCTGCACCAAGACAACTGGATCACAGGAGGCCAAGTTCAATACAAGTTTCCCCATCTCATGGAGACACTCAATGTAATGGGGAACATTGCTTCTTGAGGGGGGAGGACTAATCCAGGTGGATATTGGTGACCAAAAGCCTATTGCACTTGGACCCCCAACAATATTTCCTATTAGTTTCCTATTTTTTAGCACAGTTTCCTATTTTGACAATTTTCTATATTTTGGTAGTTTTTCGAGTCCTGAACTTCTAACGTTGTTTTGAGGCCCTAAACAATTTTTTTTGGGAAAAGCAAGAAATAATGTAGTTGAAAGTTTTTGTCTTCAAATAAATATTTCTAGCATTCCATCGTGCCCACTAAACAGAGATCGTATGCCAAAATTACAACCCTGGGAAGTTGGCATTCCAACAAACCCCATCGAGGCCAATAAGATTTTGGTGCTTCATCTTCTAGGGTTAGGTTTTTCGATGTTTATGGTTTCTCATTGTTTATTAATGATAAAAATTCCTTATAACCTCATTGCAACACAGTTCAAAAGGCATGTAGTTGTCACATCTCTTCTCATAGATAAGCTATTAATGCTTAAGCTAGTTTACTATCATTATGCATGTAAACAATTTTCAACATTTGTTATTTATTAATTGAAGTTCAGCTTCATTGTATCTTTGTGCTTTTGGTTTGAATATATATTTAATTTAATTTCTTCATAAATATTGATCATTATTGTTACTGTCAAATTATAAGGCAACTAATGCACGCTAATGAAACACATTTTTAAATAAAAGACATGTCGTACCAACTTGAACTTAACTAAATCCTAAGTGTATAAATATCCTAACATCCCCAGTTAACAACATCTTTGGATAGGATTGAAGGATTTACATAGGTGGCACAACAGGATAAGGAATGAGGAATTAGCATATCCCCCTTTAATAATGACTTCATAAACTCTTAACTCAAATTAAAGTTTGGAAAGATTCACCTATGTAAGAGACTTTATGGAAATGTCTACAACTTGATCATCTATTAGGAAAAATAGCACTTCAAGAACATGATCATTAATGAGCTTCCTTATCAAACAAATTTGTAACTCAATCTGTTTTCTATGTTGATGGCACTTTGATTGTCACACCATAGGATGGTTGAGAGTTGTTGTTGGGATCCAAACTCTAAAAGGGTCCATTAAATCCACAAGGCTTCTTGACTTATATTAATTACTACTCGGTACTCTTGTTTCACTAGAGAAAGAGTAAGACGCTAGTGCTTTTTATAACCCTAGGTGATGGTTTCTGAAACAATATTGAAAACATAACTTGCAATAAACTTTCAATCATCAAGGTTGCAACGCCAATCTGAATTAGTGAAACCAACCAATAAAGGATCCCTCCATAAATTATAATGTATCTCAAATTGAAATGAACCTTAGATATATTGAAGTATCATTTTTGCTACTTTATAATTACTTTCATGGGCTACTTGTATATAATAGGCAATAAGACCAACAAGAAAGGAAATATAAGGACATATATGAGTAAACTATAAGAGGTTACCAACTAACCAATGGTACAAAGTAGCATCAATTTTGAGTGTAGTGTAAGTGGCAACAAGTTTAACTCTAAACTACAAGGGAGAAGGGCTAGTTTACAATATTCCATGTGAAAGGAGTAAAGAAGGTCACTTGTATACTTCGATTGGGAAAGAGAAATTTGTTCCTTGGTTTACAATACTTGGAGGCCAAGGAAATAATGCAAATAGCTTAAGTATATCATTTCAAACTTCTTCTTAAGGTTTTATTTCACATTGGTTAAAAGTTTAGGGTCAATTCTAGCGAATATAAGGTTATTGAAATAAAGAACACAATAATAAGATACCCTCCTACTTTTTTGGTGTGGACATTAGGGTCATAATGACATCTAGAAAAGATAATGTCAAGAAAAAAGTTATCAATCTTAGCATACTAGGCTCAAGGATCTTGCTTAAGACCATAGATATATCTCTTAAGGTGGAAAACAAGGTTGGAGTCACTCTAAACATAGCCAAGAGGTTATTCCATGTAGGTTTATTCCTGTAGATCTCCATGTAATAAGACAAATTAAAGTCCATATGATGGACCTCCCATCCATGTGAGATAACAAAGGAAAGAACAAGGCAAATGGAATTTTATTTAGTGACAAGGAAATTTTTTATTATTATACTCAATTCCTTCAGCTTAGGAGAATTATTTAGCAACCAATTGGGCCTTATTTATTTCAATACTTATATCGAATGCATACTTACTTCTATACACCAATTTACATATGAAAAACATTCTTATTTTTGGAAGAGGGACATGTTCCCATGTATTGTTCACCATTTAATAATGATATTTTTCATTCATCACTATATCACAATCTAGACGCCTTGAAGCTTTTGCAAATGCTTTCATATTATGAGACTTTGGAACTTGAGCCTCATTAGAATTGTTGACAAGTATGATATTGATCTATAGGATCACCGAAAAATATCACTAACTACTTCATGTGTTAGATGGACCCATTTAGGAAGATGTGGTTTTCGCATAGTTTCATGTTCAGTGGACTCATGTAGAGGAAGGTGAGCATCCAGAGGTGGATTTTATCCTCATTATCATCATTTGAAGAAGAAACTAGAATAGTAACAGAAGGTGGCACAAGTGTTGAAGATGGCTCATAGGCAGGGCAGATATGTCGAATTAGGTTGGTAATCCAAGAGATTTTCATCAAAATTAACATCTCTTGTAATGAATAATTCATTGGAATGAGGTTGATGATCTCTATAGCCCTTAACATATTCAAAATATTCAACAAAAACACACTTCTTACTTTTAGGTTGTAAGGATTTCTTTTCTCATTAGGAGTGTGAGTCCATGCTTCACTAACAAATACAAAAAAGTGGCTTATATCTAATTTAATTTTAGTCCACACTTCTTCCAATGTTATTTTTTTAAAGCCTTTGTGGAAGTGCAATTTATTATGTAATTAGCACAATTGATGTTTTTTCCTAATAATTAAGACTTAATGCATTAGATTGAATCATACAATTAGTCATTTCCTTTAGTGTATGATTTTTTATTTTAGTGACGCCTATTTGCTATGGTGTATATGGAACAATATGTTGAACTTGAATGTATTGTGTAGTGCAGTAAGCTATGAATTTTTTATTAACATATTCACCTCCATTATCTATTATTAACCTTTATAGTTGATGTCCAGATTATTTTTCGATAAGGGCCTTGTAGGTTAAGAACACCTCAAAAACTTCACTCTTGAGCTTTAAGAAATGAACCCAAGTACATGTGGAGAAGTCATCAATGAAAGTTAATAAGTACATGTACTCATAAAAGAAAGAGAAGAAAGCGGATTGCACAAATTATTGTGAACAAGTTGCAGATGACCCAACGAGTGGCAATAAGAATGTTTGTAAAATTTGTCCCAATGATGTTTGCTAAGAAAACAATTAACACAAACACACCCTCTACAAGAAACAAGAGCAATAATAGTCACTGCATTTGTTTACATAATTTATACAATGAGCAATAGTTTATATGACCAAATTGTTCATGCTAAAGGTTTCTCAAGTCCTTGTTGTAAGAATTGAAAATCGAAGGAAAAGATGATAACCCAAAGTTGTAAAAATTGTACAACTTGGTAATATCATCAACTATTTTCGTGACTAGGGCATGCCTAAGATATTTTAAATCCTTGATTATAACTAGGTGAGATGAAAACTATATAGGTTTATCTTCCCCTGACTGAGTGGTATGATATACTGATAGAAGGTTGCCAAAAATACTTTGAACACATAATACATCATTAAAATAAGAACTATATAAATTAATTATTATAAACCATATAACGCTAAGAGATTTATAATCACTAATCGTGTTAGAGGAAAATGATGTATACTCTCGTCACTAGAGTTTTGTCTGAGCACAAAAATCCTAGTTGGGTTACAACAATGGGGGTGGACATGGTTTTTTAACCCAATAGAATCAAGTTAACAATATTTATTATCGAGTTGTGGAGGCATGGGTTAAAATCCCTTGGTCCAAAAAGGAAGGATAAGATTTCGATATAGGCACTTCTTCCTGCTCCCAACTTCAACTTGATGGTTTATCTATGAGGATGGGTAGTTAGGAAGAAACGAAATCTAGTGAATGTGGATGTTGTGGAGAGAATGAGACAAATTTCCATTCAATAAATGAACAAAAAAAAAACCTAGTCGACGTGAGTTCTGCATCTGCTACTTAGACATATTTTTTTCTTATGATTGATCGAAGATCAAGGACTTTGAAACGTCTCCCTCTCACTACCTCATCCTAGAGTTAGATATATTTTCCTTCCAAGCTAATGCAAGGAACTTTGTAGATGGAAACTAGGATTTTATTGAAGGGGTGGTCGCATTGTCTTTAGCATGCATTGGTGCCCTCATAAAGGGATTAAAAGCCCATTATTATCTTCTTTATAGAGCTTGGAGGGGAGTTGTGAGATTTAATTTCATTGGGAAGGGTTTTCAGTGTTTTTAAACCCTATCAGTTGGATTTCGTTACAATTTTGGGTCGCTGAGTCTGATTTGGCGGTGGCCCTAAAGAGGATCTGGGAGAATCATCTAGGGATTAATGTATCCATGCAATGGTTTATCTATGAAGGGAAGTAGTTGTATGATTCCTTTCAGTTGCATGGTTACAATATTTCAAGGAACACTAACATTTTTTTTCTTTTGATGTTGTGTGGGAGGGCGTTGGTTTCAAGGAACCCACCTGCTTCATTTTCTTATAAGGCACAACTTAGGGTAAAGGACCCACTATAGTAGATCAAATACAGTTTATTCTAGGACCATATACTGTATAAAAATAAAAAAAATAAAAATAAAATCTAGCCCTATAAGTAAACTTAAAAGATTTAAATAATCTCTTTTAAATTCTACAAGTTAGAGCTGTAATTTATAGATTTAAGGGCTTTTGCCCAAAGTCCAAAGCTTTGAATAACTAGGTTTATGTGACATGGTCCAAAAAGTGTGATATATATCTATGTTCAATTTGCTTTTTCATTTTTCAATTTGATTCACAAGAAGATATGGAGAAATACATGTAGGAAGGACCTTGGTTCTGGGGAAGTGCAGGGCTCTTTATCACCCCTTGGTTCCCAAAGTTTGATTTTTCAACAATGGTGGTTACAAAGATGTCAGTTTGGGTATGATTTCCAATCTACTCCTTCCCTTTTGGCATCACAAAGTATTAGAGGACATTGGAAATTCTTTGGGCTCCTTCCAAAAGACGAATGCTAAAAAAAGGGAGAAAGGATTATTCACCTTTGCATGCATATGTGTAGAAATAGATCTGAGCAAAGAGCTACCAGATCACATCCTACTGAAACATAAATATTTTCATTGGAAATAAAATTTGGATTATGAAAATATGACATTCAGATGTTGTACATGCTACAAAATAGGACATCTAAAATATTCATTCTTGTTGGATCTCTAAATTATCCTCATTTTGACACCCTTTTTCCCTTTCCTTTCATGTATTACAGATATGTTTTTGTTACATTTACAGGCTATAAGGTCATACAGGTCACGACTCAACCATAATATAAGGTATCAATCATTCATAACTCATAATTTGTAATTTCTTTGTGAAAATGGTTGAAATATTTCTATGGCTACTGAAATGTACATTTTTCATAGCTAATCAATTTTTTGTAGCGAAGTCCAAGTTTGAACAGGTTCCCGAGAGTTTGAAGATGAACAAGATACATGGATAATTGCCAAATTTCAAGAGCAAGGATATCCACCTATCACGCTTACATGGAAGATCATAGAATCTGAGAATTCGAGTGGTCAAAGCAAAATTCAACTATGGTTATGGAAGACTATTCTCACAGAGAGTTCCAAGGTAGCCAGTGTCATCATCAAGCGAGTGAGGTTCAAGATTTGAAGTCGATGATATGTTAATTGAGAACCTTCATGATTTTCTCTTCTCATATAAAATCATGAATAACAAACTTTTTGTTTTAATGAGGAAACCTAAGTGTCAATTTAAGAACTTGCCTCTGAACGTTATTTTCTTAGAAATTGTTAGTTTAAAATAGCATAAATTGCTTCGATCTGAAGCAAAGACAATCAAGTAAGCTCTTGAATTATTATTACTTTCTGAGACTTTTTTTCCAGTGAATACAATTACCCTATTTCCATTCGAATGTGTTGGTCATATGAACTGTTGATTTTATTTTTCATGCCTCGCACTCACCAAGAGGCTCCCCTGATGAGTTGTGAGATAGTATAGTGTTGTTTTCTTTCATTCTTTCTTTGATAGCTATTTCAATCTAGTTTTTGAAGTAGTTTGATGCTTTTCTTTTATGCATAGTTACTCATTGAAGTTTGATTACAACAAGTTGGGTGCTCAACATTAAAAACCAAATACCAAAAACATCTATTAGTTTTCTCATTTATATTCCTTGCTTAGTCTCAAAGTCATTGAAATGTTTGGATTGGTTCTCATTAAAATTGTACACATTAGTAATCTGTAAAGACTTTCAATTTGGATCATTGCTTTTCAATTCAATCATTGCCTTTCAAGCTAGTTTTAATTATGCCTCATAGTTATATTTCCTTATGTGTTTTTAGAATAGAATTTATTTCAAACCACTTATAGTAGTTTCATTTCAAATCAAATAGAATAGATTTATTTCAATTTGAATAACATAAACTTTCAATTATGTAAAGAAATAACCTTCAATTCAATTCAATAGCATAAATTTTAATTCTACTCATTAGAATAACTTTTCAATTCTTCAGAATAGTTTTCTTTGATTACTTGCATTCTAGCATAAATCGTTTCAATTTTATTTCAATTTAAAAAGTCTTATAGAAAGAACAACTTAATAAGCATTAGTCCTGGATGATTAGATTTACAATTTGTATTTAGATTCGATGTTTTGATTAAAAGCATAAATCGTAGCATATATTGTGCACATACACTTCACAAGTACACAAGCCCTGGTTGATAATTTAATGAATATAATTTTATCAACAATTAAATTACCCAATGTCCACATGGGGTAGCTCAAGCGACAATGGCCGTGGAAATGAAGTCTCACCGAACCGGAAGTCTTGGGTTCAAATATTGGGCTCCCCTTCCCCCGTTGAGGGGTACTTAATGGACATGTAAATCGGAGAGTCCCGCCCCAGCCTACAAAAAAAAAACAATTAAATTACCCAACAATGTCCTCTGGCAAAAAGGCTCTCAAAAAGGAAAAAGGGGTAGGTCCATAAAACAAAAGGTTGCCCGTATTTTGATCCTTTTCCTCTAAAGGAAGGAGATGGGGTAAACAAGGAGTATTTTTCAAAAAATGAATATTTGATTACTCGGGATCTTGGTGGATAACCACCTAACATAAAGAGTAATTCAGAAGTCACATGAAGATATGGCTAAAAAAGAGAAGGGGATGGTGGGTTCAAAGAGAGTTCATGTTTCAAAAAGTTTAGAATCTGGAAAATAACCCCCACCTGCAGTGATCGCGAATGATTTGGCAATGGTTCTGGTTAAACCTCCTTCAGGGGTTTGGCAGAAGGTCCAAGGGAAGAAAGGAAAGAAAGAGAAATTAAGTTATTATTATAACACTTAGTTTTCTCTTATGTACTTTTGTTTTTAGCCTTTTATGCTTTTGAGTCAAGAGGCTACTGTAATGAATGCTTTAAGAATTTGAAAAATGTCATTTTGTTCCTTTTTTATAGTTGCAATGAAGTTATAGTTTTTTTTCTCTGAGCAAAAAAAGAGATTTATTATCACCAACAAATATTTGATGGCGTTACAATCATTTTAGAGAAGAGAAAATGGTTTTATCCTAAACTATATGTTAAGATACTCCATAATCAATGTCACTCACAAGAAAAACTTGTATACATAGTATTGAAGGAGAAACTAGAAGAAAACAATGCATGCCCATGAGAAGAAATTTTGGAAGAAAAATCAAGATTGATGTTGTGCTTCTTCATTGTTGCTTCTAAGTCCTCACAATTTAAAAATATTTAGAGTCAATATGACCATCATTCCCACAAAAAATGCAAGGTCTATCAGTCTCGTTACTCTTTGAATTTGGTCCTATGTTATCATTATGAGTATACATTGGATAAGTAGGTTTGGGACCCTTGTTTCACTTGTTTTTATGAGGACATTGCTTCCTGGTATGCTTCATTTTATTTTTCCATTAAGGAATTAAGGCCTTGTTAAATGCATTTGTAGTTTCGATCACTCCAATATGAAATAGCTTTTCTTCCTCTCTAATTAGAGAGTCACAAAAATATTCAAGAGTGGCATCTTTATATGGAGCCCTTAGAACTTCTCTAGTGGTATAAAAGGTAGATACTAAAAAGAGAATATATAGAACCAAGCTTGGAAAGAATAATATATATGCATTGATCATCCTTTATATCAATTTGAGAATTTTAAATAAAATTCTAAGTGTTTTGAACTTAGAAAGTAATATTCACTACAAGGGAAATCAATGGGACTTAAGTCATTAGATTTTGAAGTTGGAAATATCTAATCACAATAGGTTCACTGAATACATTTTCCAACTTCCCATAGGCTTCATCCAAGTCATTGATTCCTTAAATATGAAATCAAACATGAGGAGAAAAGGACATTCCGATTAATCCACATTCTTCATCATTCTTATTATCCCATTTGGCCTTTTTTTAGCTTCAATGAGCCTTTTTCTTTTCCCAAGGTAATTAGATACAATCCTTCACTTCTAACACATCCTCCATGTGGGAGTTCCATGAAAAGTAGTTGGTATTTCTAAGTAAAAGTTGATTTGGAGTATCTATACTTAAAATATGTAGGTAATATGTATTCAAAGGTAGAAACTAATTATGTAGATGGAAAGTTCTTGAAAAATAGATTGTTAAAAAAATGACTGTGAAAATGAACTTCGAATGTGAAAGTTATGTATTTTTTTTTTAAATTGCATTAACAATAACAAAAATCCACATGGAAGGTAGAAGTTGGCTCACACAATGATGCATGTTGCCAAGAAAAAAACGTTTTCCCTTGCTAGATTTGCATATAAGCTCACTTTTATAAAAAAGTTACTTTATGAAGTGACCCGCTTTGATAAAACAAGTGATAACTTAAAAGAAATTTACTTTAAAAAATGAGAGGTGCATGCAAAAAGTAACTAAAAAAAATTAAAATTATGAAATAACTCAAGTTTGCATGAACTTTTTTAAAAAGTAACTTAAAAAGGGGTTGGAACTCAAGATCTCTTAATAAATAAAGTAGTTTTCAATCAAGTGAGCTAGTGGAAACTACATAATAGTACCAATGAAGGAGGATGAGGATGTTGTTGTTGCTACTGCTACTACTACTTCATCTCTAGGTGCATTCTTACCAAAAAAAGATGTAATTTCCCATTCTCATCCAAAAAAAACAATAGTTTAGAGAAAAAAAAAATTTAAAAATCCCAAATTGAAGAATAATAGGGTTAGATCTCGGTTAATTTACCCAAAAAATGCAAGTTTCCTATGTTTTTGACTTTCCAAGATTGCATAGAACACATGGAAAAGAGCATATGAAAAAAACAAAACAATTTTCCGCATGTTTCTAATTTGTTGAGATCACATAAAGCACATGAAAAAGAGCATGCATAAACTGAAAAAAGTAGCAAACTGGAAATAAAAGATGGTAAAATAAAAATATGAGGGAAAAATTAAGACACGACATATTCGATGTTTATGCCTCTAGAAAAATGTTGTATCTTGGGAAAAAACACCTTTTTGAATTAAACAAAATGTGTTATTAAATGAAATAAATGCTCCAGATGTAATGGAATAGTTTAGCAGCCCTAAAATGCATAGAAATAGTAGAATCCATAAACATTTTATTACATGCAACAACATTGGTTTAACAATAGGAGCGTGTCTTCAAACATGCTCTAAGACAATGTTTGGGAAGTTAGGGTATTCCATATAGGATGAACACCTTAATTAACCACTGACATAACTAGATCAAAGATTGTAACACGAGTATTTTTATAGGGCTAAAACCCTCTAAGAGGGAAGCAATCTGCAACCCCAGCTAATGTGGCCACTTAAGACAATTCTTTTAATTCAAAAAGAAAAATTGTGCATAAGAGAGTTTCGTGCAATCAGTCATTAGTAATGACCCTCCATGCTCTTTAAATAGAGATCATGGACCAACCAGATGTTAAGTTGTGGATCAATAGTCATTGGTATCGATAATATGAGTTATCAAAATACTCTATGTCTAGAACTTATCACGACTATCCAACTACAATGCAACTAGTGCATACTAAAGAGACACTCTAATAAACACACTTTTTCCAACTAATACATTAGACCAAGTTGAACTTAATTAACTCCTAAGTGTATAAATATCCTAACATCAATGTTAAATAGGTTTTAGGGTTGTTATGGCAATCCTTTCCCATAATTTTCACATAATCCTAAGGCAACCCTTTTACCATGGAATCAATTTCACGAAAGAGGGGATTTTATCATTCAATGTAGAGATTAATCTACCCTTAGGAAGTTCTTAAAGAATTATCAAAGGTGTTCCCTTTAACACAATCATTTAGGAGGAAAGTGTTCCACTTAGTCATGTATCTAATGTTTGTTGTATGATGTAGGAGGTGGCAAGGGTTTCTATAACAACCATTGTGCATCTATCTATGAGATCCACCTTTAAGGGATATATTAGCACTATTGGAGAAGCACCCAAGCTTTAATGAGAAAATATGGCATCATTTCATCATTTTAAGGAAGATAATCCCTCATCTTGAGTAACACTCTCCTTTTAGTGTGGTTATGGTTATAATTTGCATGAGAGGTATTTATTATATGGGTACCTTTAAGAGTGCTCCAAGGAGAATGGAGATAAGTGACAAGAAACCATAATACTCAAGAGAGAGCCTTGCATGAGAATTTGACACATGGAATTGTAGACTCGTTTATGATTTTTTATATTATTATTATTCTTGGAGGGAAAAGTGGATCTAGGATTCACTTATTATTATTGTAGGAGAGGTTGAGCTAAAACATAAAGAGAAGCCCTCTCATTTACTTGTATGGTTTGTGATATACTTCTAAGCCTAATTTAAGAGCTATTGGGAGGACAAAATCAACCTTCTATTCTATGTGAGATTATCCATCTTCCCATAATATTTCTTGGGTTATTTTGATTGAAGGAAATTACTTGGATTGATCTACTAGTTTTTTGAACTTGAAGAAGAGTAATTTTTTCCCCAAAGAGGACATTATGGTTGAGGTAAAACCCTCCCTTTATGTTGTTGTATCTTTGTGTTATATCAATGAAGGTTTTTTCTATTATAATATAATAGTTAGGGTTGTTCACTCTCCTTTGAGGGTTTTCCTAGCTAGGGTCTCAATTTTAGGTGTGACACATCTTGGCCCTCTTAAGCTTGTGGCGGAATTATAGTTGAATATTGATATACTATTCCTTGTACATTCCAATAGAAGGTTCATGTCTATTTCTACCTCAAGTAATGGTTTCATATGTGGTTTTCCTTTATCTATGTATTATTACATCTTATTAATTGATTATTTTGACATGTCGTGAGGAGAATCTTTAAAAGATCCCTTTTTTTAGCATGTTGAAGTAACTCAACTTGGTTACTTTGAGCATGTTTGTAAAAACCTTACTATTACTTCTCCATATTTTCCAAATCATTTTTAATGTAATTATCTAACTCCATCACCCAATTAGAAAATCACATGTTTGGGTCCCCCATCCCATCTATTTCTAAATTTTATATTACACTATTATAAAAGGAAACACCCCTTGTATCAAAGGACATTGGCCTAAGAGATAGGAGGTGGTGTTGCATTGATATTGCACAACCTTCCCAAGTTCCCCTAGGACTACACTTATGTTTCAGGGCATTATCACTTTTGCAAGTTTGGAAGATAATAGTTAGTTTTGATCATAAACACATTTTCTAGATTGACTTGGTAAACTTTGAACACTTATGTTAACCACAACAATCCTATAAGTACTAATGTGTCAATTATGTGGATTTCCAAGTCGTTATAGAGGAGGCATGAAAAGTATTTTTTTGAACCTTTGGTTGATATTGAACTATGTATATGCAGTGTTGATGCTGTAAAATTGTCATGCAAGATATTATGCAAGACTAATTTTCACGCCCCTGGAGCGTTCCTTGAGTTAAGGTGTGTTTAGGCCCTTTAAGTGTGCAACATTGATGAGGTTCCTCACAATGGTTGTGACCAACTTATGAGTACTTGATTCCCAGACTACGCCTCTAACACGTATACTTCTTATTCACATGTAAGATATCTTCATTATGTGTGTAGAATCTGACATTCGATATTAACACAAGTATAATGCCCAACTATAATTTTACATCCACCATACAGTTCACATATATAACATCATCACATATGAACATGATACAATATTTTGTCACATAGGGACATTAATTCATCACATATATGTAATCTAAAAATTCACCAAAATATAATAACAAATTTGTACAATGGGACACTTCAGTCCTCTCGTCAAATTAGATTGCAATTTCTTCAAATTACAACTTACAGAAATATTGACCCTCGAGCCTTTCTCAAAATACAAGGGAGACAAAACTAAATTCCTCAAACCAATTCCAAATCCAAATATAAAAAACCCACATCCTTTTTTCATGACTTCTCTCATACGGTTATGGGTGTGCATGGCTATTCTTAGCTCAATCCATTCTAAATCTCCCTACAACTCAATTGGAACGACCTCACCTCATTCATTCGGTCCTGCACCTTTTTTGTGCCAAGTCCTCACTCCCCCATGTGGATTTTCTTCTTCTATGTTCCACTTCATTCCATCCATTATGTGTTATATATATATATATACTATATTATAAATATAGATAGTATATATATATATATTAATAATATATATAATATATATAGTATATATATATATATGATTTCATTATGCCAAATTGAGTGGGCATTGGTCAACTAGGTCGACATTTGTTCTATCCTTCATCATCCAAGAAACCTAAAATTTTGGGGTGACTGATTCATTTTGTCTAAGCGCCTTGGGACCATATCAATCATAGTCATTCCAAATCTAACATCATCATGCGAGTGCATCTTGGGTTATTTTGAGCATCTTTTGTTCCACCTCAATCATTCCGAGTAGGATTGTATTGACTCATAGGCACAAAATTCCATATACGGCCATGTCGACTTGGGCACCTTGTGGGAGCTCTCTCATGCCAACCCGAATGCCTTGGGTTCTCTTGGTCTCATAGTGCCACAACCTCCAAAACATCACAAAATATGTGATGGACATCTTGCATCATGACTTATCTCATCTAGCTCATGCCACTCATGGGCACTTAAGCTCAGAGGACTGATATCCTCCTCCACCAAAAAAAAATTTGCATCCTTGACAATGAAACTCCCTCAGAAATACATCCATCACCAGATGCATTACATCCTTAAGAAGACTTCTCATCAAGTTGACATATCAAGCCATTGAATAACCTCCCAAATACATAAATCGTATGAAGAATGCTAATTTTCTAATGCTACTCAACCCTGTGATTCTATCACTGCAAATGTAAGAATGTCATGTGTTAGATCCCCTCGTGTCATCAACTTATCAAGTAGCTAATATAATCATAGATACAAATCCATAATAAATCATGTCACTTGAACAAATGCAAACACCATCACACCTCCATGTCATCCAAACGTCTCCACACATACACATTGTCTCAAATATACTCATCAAGAAGTAATTTTCAAGGCACTCCAAATATGCTCAGACTTGTCTCCTTGAGAAATTGATAATGAGCCCATCTCTAAGAGCTCATAAAGAATATGAAGTGGGCTAGCCTCAGGGACTACCTCTCCACACTCCAACTCTACCTCTTGAAGGTGTACTATGCTCTCTCAAATATTCTTTATCCAATCTTATAAATGGTCCTCCTACTCCTAGGATGAACCCTTCATACTTGTTTGCAATGTATCACAACAAATGGGGTAGGGACCTATCCTACCCTCACTCTCCTCAATCTATTTAACTCTAGATCCTCAAACCAACCCCTTGCTCTATCTGTCCCACTTGACTCCTTAATCTCTCTACTCGATAGTCTATACCAAAATTGATCATCTTGAACCTCATCATGGAATACATATGACATCATTTTTGCCCCATCATCATCAACATATCCTCAATCAACTCACCCTCCTCATTATATATGTCAAAAAAGTCAACATACTCAAATACTAAATTCTCAGCACCAACCATCTCAATTCTTCTAGCAAGACTCAAAATCCTCTATGCCAAATCAGTCATCATCTCAATCAATCGTCAAAGAGTAGAATCCACATGATCTGACCTCCTAATAATATCATCAACATGTTGTCTCTCCTTCACACAAATCACTGTCATCCTCGCATCCCCATCTAAAAATGGTCTGCACAATCGGAAAAATCATAGGATTTGCTCCTAAAATAATGAATAATCTCTCCAAATGTGGTACAAGCACAACTTTCTATCCTATCAGAAAATCAAGTCTTAATACAACTATATAATCATCCAACTAATTGATGGTGAATTCAAGCTTTCCACTCCAACATCTAATATTCACTGCAACATATTTGATCATCCTCTCCTCTCCTCAAAGTTCACTTCTTTGGAGGACATGGACTATAATAATCTATAAACCCTATATCTTCACTACATCCTCCCTCAAGATATTGTGAGTAGCATCACTATCTATTAAAGCAAACTATTGCCTCCCACCTACACATATACTCACATAGTTCAATCATTTCCTGCTTCGATACTGCTTTGGAGTAGCCTCTTTTGAAGAAGTTGCACCCAAAACCTCCATCACTCCATCATTCTTTTGGTTGATCTTCCTTTGAATACTTCTCTTTTTTCTTTGTCTGCCTTCTTCTTACCTTTATCACCACCCTAATATTCCCTTCGGTCTTCCCATTTGCATGAAAATCCAAGAGCTTATCTATCACAGTGATAACTTCTACAAGTTTCTAAACATTCAACCTTCTCACTTTTGTTTGTGTCCATGGCTACAATCTTGCCATGAAGTTAAACAACTTGTCTCCACCAGACACATCCCTTATCTCCAACATGAGACCTAAATACTCATGTATGTAAGACTATGTACTACATGTTTGTCTCAAACTCCCCAACTTAGTCTTTGCATTCCAATTCTAATCCCTTGGTCCAAATTCCATGCACAAAGCTTCCTTCATTCCTGCCCATGTAGTGATGTCATCTTGATTGTGACTAACAACAATCTCCTCTACCCTAGTCCTCCACCACAACTTTGCATTCCCTATCAAATGTGTAGTAGAAACTCTAACCTTATCCTCCTCTAAGTATGCACCCAACTCTCCAGTATACTACTACACATCCCAACAGAAATTTCCAATCACCTTAGCACATCCAGTACCATAATACAACTTTGGTTCCTTTCCTTCACCTTCACTAAAGTATCAAACAAACCCTTTCGAATTGCTTTCTTCAATGTTGCAATTGTCTCTGACTGGTCATTGACCAATGACACAAGTTCACCAACTTGCATCTCCAACTGATCCATTCTTCTTCCATCGGTCTCAACTTTATCAAGCACACGATGAATCAAATCAAACAAGCTTGATTGTCGAGCACTAGTACTCCCAACTTGTGTACCATTCCTCTCAGCCTCCATTGATTTGAACTATCCTCCAATCACCTGTCATGTCAGGAATAATGTACCAAACTTCCTTCAACCTTCGAGGAAAATAATGGACTTTTCTCTAATACCAATTGTCACATTAGGGACAGCGCAGTGAAGAGCTCAAAATTGCTAATTTGCTTTAGCTCTGATACTAACTCTTTGTTGGTGAAGAGTTGTACTTTTATCTCACTACCACAAACTTTAGCTCTTATACCAACTTCGAGGGAAGGTGGTGGACTCTACTCTAATACCAATTGTCACACCCCTAGAGCACTTCTTGAGTTAAGGCGCATCAAGGCCCTATGAGTGTGCAACACCGAGGAGGTTCCTCACAATGGTTGTGACCAACTTATGAATACTTAACTCTTGGACTATACCTCTAACACTTATACTTCTCATTCACATGGAAGATATATTATGTGTGCATAATTCAACATTCCATCTTAACACAAGTATAATACCCAACTACAATTTTACATCCACCCTATAATTAGCATTCATAAAATCATCACATGTGAACGTGTTATAATATTTCATTACATAGAAACATTACTTCATCACATATATGCAATATAAAAATTCACCAAAATATAACATCAAATTTGTAAAACCAGAAACTCAATACCTCTCTTCAAATTATATTGCAATTTCTTCTAATTACAACTTACAGAAATATAAGCCCTTCAAAATTTCTCAAAATATAAGAGAGACAAATATCAGTTCCTCAAACCAATTCCAAAACCAAATAGGAAAAAACCACACCCTTCTTTCAATATTTCTCTCGTATGGCTCTGGGTGTGCATGACTCCTCTCAGCTCGGTCCATTCCAACTCACCTTGTAGCTCGGCTGGAATGATATCAACTTTGTACGGCTCGACTACCTCAAATTTGTTCAGTTTTGTACCTCGTTTGTGTCAAGTTCTCACTCCATTGTGTGATTCTGCTTCTTATTTGTTCCACTTTGTTCCATCCTTTTTTTCTTATATATACGGTTCCATCGTTCCAACTTAGGCGGGTGTCAGTCAATCGGACCAATGTTCATTCCATCCTTCGTTGTGTAAGAAACCTCAATTTTTTTAGTGATAAACTCATTCTATCTCATGCGCGGGGCTCATGCAGTCTCAAGCCGACTCCTTCTCCATTTAGATGTGTTCATTCCACCTCGGGCATTTGCAGACTCATTTGTTTCATCCGGGCACCTTGGGACCACATCAAGCACAACGGTTCCAACTTTGGTGTTGTCACGCCCCTACAGTGGCAGTACTCTTCCAACCGCACTATAGGAGGTGCGGCACCACCGACCACTTTCTTTTCACCAATACCTGAGATCGTGGACTACGCCTACTTTATATACTTAGTTTATTTTTCAATAGCTAAGCATATCTTTTGTTATACCATTTATCATATTAACTTCATAATCATGAATCTGCATTAACACGAAATACACAACAGTATAACTGGGAGGGGAAACTCCTGTAATGAGTTTTCCCATAATAATAATGTTAATCTTCAGAATTACATATAAGTTTACATCCAAGGGAAACCCCAAATTTCACCTTTACACTTATACAAATTCACTTCCTGCACCCAACGTGCAGCCTCGCCCAACCTTGGGAAAAGTCACTTGAACTGTTGTTCAACTCATTCTCCTCGTGCACGGCTCACCCATTTGCCAATGCCTTCAACCATCGCATGATTCTTCGTTTCGTTCGACCTGGGTGTGTTTCACCAGCTCACCCTTCGTTCATCGTTCACCTGAATGTCTGTTGCCTGTTCCATTCGACCCGTCGTTTGGCTGTACACCCTACTGCACCCTCGCCCGACATCCTGAACAAACGTTCGCACAAACGCCCTCGAACAATTTTCCCAACGACCGTTCGCCCGGATGCCCTGTCGCGCCCTCAAAATGACCTCGAACGACCCTTCACGCGGACAACCTCGAACGACTCTTTGCATGAATGCCCTCGAACAACCTCGAATGACCGTTCACTCGGACAACCACAAACGACTCTTCGCATGAATTCCCTCAAACGACCGTTCACCTAGATGACCTCGAATGACTCTTCGCACGAACGCCCTCGAATGACCTCGAATGACCTCGAACGACCGTTCACCCGAACGACCTCAAATGACTCTTCACATGAATGCCCTCGAACGACCTCAAATGATTTTCTACATGAACGCCCTCGAACGATTATGCACGAATGCCCTCAAACGATTCTGCACAAACGCCCTCAAACGATTCTACCCAAATGCCCTCGAACGTTTTCCTTCGTTTCGGCTCAGGTGCTTCGAATCGTGTCTGCCTGCACCTTCACCTGTTTACCTCAGACCAACTACGCACTTTCACCCTTGCTCTACCTTGAATGCTCTAAACTTGTGTGTTCCATGCTTTAGCTCCATTGCCAAGCCATCAAATATATATGGTTCGCCTGCCATATGAAACGTTGTGTCTCCATGCTGGTCGACCCACCATATCTTCGTTTCAATTCTTGAACGGGTCAGCTCGCCCTTCGGCCGACCCAACCATCGTGTCTTCTTTGTTTGGCCTCGCCTGCCCGTCGTCCCACTGAGACCGCCCATGTCACGCCCCTACACTGGCGGTACTCTTCCAACCACACTATAGGAGGTGCGGCACCACTGACCACTTTCTTTTCACCAATACTTGCGATTGTGGACTACGCCTACTTTTTATACTTAGTTTATTTTTCAACAGCTAAGCATATCTTTCATTATACCACTTATCATATTAACTTCATTACCATGAATTTGCATTAACATGAAATACACAACATTATAACTAGGAGGGGCAACTCCCTGTAATCAGTCTACCCGTAATAATAAGGTTAATATTCAGAATTACATATAAGTTTACATCCAAGGGCAACCCCAAATTTCACCTTTACACTTATACAAATTCACTTCCTACACCCATCGTGCAGCCTTGCCCAACCTTGGGCAAAGTTGCCTGAACTGTCGTTCAGCTTGTTCGCCTCGTGCACGGCTCGCCCGTTCACCAACGTCTTCAATCGTCGCACAATTCTTCGTTTCGTTCGACACGGGCGCATTTCACCAACTCACCCTTCGACCCAAGCTCATTCACCAACTCGCTCTTCGTTCACCATCGCACGTTTCTGCCCGAACGTGTCATTCACCTGAACGCCCTTTGTTGTTTTGTTCAACTCGTCGTTTAGCCGGACGCCCTACAGCGCCCTCACCCAACTTATCGAACGAACGCCCTATCGTGCCTTCAAATGATTTTCCGCACGAACACCCTCGAACGATTCTACATGAACACCCTCGAACAATTCTCCCTGAACATCCTTGAACAATTCTACATGAATGCCCTCGAACGATTTTGCATGAACGCCCTTGAACGATTATGCCCGAACGCCCTCAAACGTTTTCCATTGTTTCGGCTCGGGTGCTTCGGCCCATGTCCGCCTACACCTTCACTTGTTTACTTCAAACCAACTATGCACTTTCACCCTCCCTCTACCTTGAATGCTTTTAAGTTGTGTGTTCCATGCCTTAGCTCCATTTCCAAGCCATCAAATATATATGGTTCTCTTGCCATATGAAATGTTGTGTCTCCATGCTGGCTGACCCACCATATCTTCATTTCAATTCCTGAACGGGTCGGCTCGCCCGTCAGTCGACCCAACCATCGTGTCTTCTTCGTTTCGCCTCGCCCACCCGTCGGCTCGTCGAGATCACCCACGGCCTATATAACCAAACGATCTTAACACTTAGTCGCATTTCCTTTCCGTTTCCTCTGTTCGCTGTCTGTCTTGTTTGGCTCGCCCACACATCCTCGTCACGTGCCCTTGCCCAAAATTTCCTGCAACTCATGGGCATTACATCCTCCCCCACTTGAATTCATTGTCTTCCTCGACAATCTCTCATCCCAGCAACCATCTGTCACCAAGATATCCATACCAATGCCATATAAACCACTAGTATGTCCTCCATAAATCGGAAAGCCTTCTCAATCCATGATCATCAACCACAATGTTGATCCCATCATGTGTCGTCATCATGTGAACTGCTGCCATGATACTCCAACACAATGCTAACATATCTCTGCACACTGTCAACCCTCATGACTCGAACTAGTCGGGTGATCAATCCAACTGTCACTCTCAAACCATAAGAATGCACATTCTTATGCCATCATTAGTCTTTTCCCAAAACATCTTGTCACATCATCAACTCGATCAAGAATCCATCTCCATCTAAGCCATGTCCAGGTCCATGAAGTAGTCTTCATCTCATCTGCAACATGTTGTCCATGATGTTTGGTATCAATGTGCTGCATGAAATCAATCGCATCTATCCAACATCATCATCCATATGTGTGAAATCCATCTCCTCAAAATGAAGAGATCCTCTCATCAAACCCATCTCTCGATGTGCCACATCCAGGTTCATGAAGCAACCTCCATCATATCTGCAATGTGCCATCCCTCAAGTCTACCAAGGAAACAAGTATACACATGTCTCATTAATCCATGTGTAAAAAGTGGTTAAGTCTCGGCTCAACCCATGCCCAAGTGTTGCCACCAAGGCATCATCATCGTTGTAACTCCATCACTCCAAAGTGTCTCATATCAATCCTCCACATCAAGTCACTTTCTCAAGCACACCCATACATGTACTCAAAAGTATGCACCCCATCCTACATCAAAGTCCCTGACCTCAGCTTCTCAATGCATCAGATTCTCTAAGTCCACCATAATATGAAGTCCTCAAAAGTCACAACCTCATGTCATCATGAGCTCCATGAGTCATCTCCAACCAACACCCTAGCAAGCATACATGTCTCGGCCCAAAGGTCTCTGCAAGATACCTCAACTCTCCATGTAGTAGGAATGCTCCATAGTCTGCTCACAAGTCCAACCAAGTCCATGGCCTTGTTGTACAAGAGTGCACAACATCCCCATCGGCTCATAAGTAAAACATCTATATTTCACATCAGCAAATCCACCTGCACAACATCCCTACCTTGGCACTCCTCATTGGATTCCCATAAGTGACACCTCTACAAGTGCTCCTGCATAATGTCCCTGCATAAGACTGTCATGCCCCATGTCTCCAACTCGATGTCCATGAATCAAGTTGTCCATGTTGTCCAACTAGGTAGACTCATCACAACAATCGGTCATCCTCATCCAAGCCTGCAAATTGGTCTAGTGAACTTGGTCACCCAAACCATATCATCAACATATGAGTCTCTTCCACCATGGCTCCCCTACTGAAGGTTCCACCAAGACTTCCTCTTCGTCTCAGCCATGAGAAGTCCACCCAAGTATCACCATACTCAAGTGTGTGCCCTTCTCCAATCTGTCCATGAGTCATGTCGGGCACTTAGCCAAGTTCTCCATATGGCTAAAGCATGACCCATTCCTTTGCAATTATCATCATGTTCCTCCCTTGTCACGGGCCTTTGTACCTTTTGTCATAAGGTCACAAACAACTCCAACAAGTCCTACAATAGTCAATGATCCTTGCTTTTCCATACACGGTCTCATCGTAGACACCCATGGTAAGATCCTCCCTTACATCAGCAAACTGATTTTTCTCTTCCCTACATACGGTTCATCTTCCAAAAGTCTCATTGAAACACAAGTATCAATAATACTACTTCATCATGAGGCTCCTCTATGTGAGTTTCCTCATCCACCAATGTCTGCAACCCGCATGATCCTGGTCCAACTTGATCAATTTCAAGTTCATCCTCCACCGTTGTGATGTCTGCAACATCCTTAAATATCACGGCTTCCGCTTCTTCGTCATCGCAATCTGCAACTGCAACCTGCTCCATTGCCCAACCAAGTCAAAGAAGTTTGTCTTCAACATTCCTTTCCAAGACTTCAACTTTATCTCGAATCCGTGGGTTCTCTTCTTTCATCCGCTTCAACCTGTATAAGGTCAGCAAGAGCTTCCCTTCACATTCTTCCAAACCTACCATGTCTTGTCATTCAACTTGGCCCAAGCACGAAGCTTCTCCTCTGCTAAACCTATCACGAAGTGTTATACTTCCCTTCTGCAAACCTAAATCACTTGTCACGAATGTCAAGTATCAGCTTCTTGTCCCTATTAGCTCTGATACCACCTATCACACCCCTACACTGGCGGTACTCTTCCAACCACACTATAGGAGGTGCGGCACCACTGACCACTTTCTTTTCACCAATACTTGTGATCGTGGACTATGCCTACTTTCTATACTTTGTCTATTTTTCAACAGCTAAGCATATCTTTCGTTATACCATTTATCATATTAACTTCATTACCATGAATCTGCATTAACATGAAATACACAACATTATAACTGGGAGGTGCAACTCTCTGTAATGAGTCTACCCGTCATAATAATGTTAATCTTCAAAATTACATATAAGTTTACATCCAAGGGAAACCCCAAATTTCACCTTTACACTTATACAAATTCACTTCCTATACTCATCATGCAGCCTCGCCCAACCTTGGGCAAAGTCACCTGAACTATTGTTCAGCGTGTTCGCCTCGTGCATGGCTCGCCCGTTCACCAATGTCTTCAATCATCGCATGATTCTTCGTTTCATTCGACCTGGGCGTGTTTCACCAACTCGCCCTTCGACCCGAGCTCTTTCACCAACTCGCTTTTTGTTCACTGTTCACTGTTCACCATCCCTCGTTTCTGCCCGAACGCCCTTCACATGTTTCATTTGACCCGTCATTCGGTTGGATGCCCTACCGCGCCCTCGCTCAACTTCTTGAATGAACTCCCTACCGCACCTTTGAATGACTAGAATGATTTTCCGCATGAACGCCCTCAAACGGTTCTACACGAACGCCCTCGAATGATTTTGCCCATACATCCTTGAACAATTTTGCACGAATTCCCTCAAACGATTCTGCACGAATTCCCTCAAACGATTTTGCGCGAATTCCCTCGAACGATTCTACTTGAACGTCCTCGAACGTTTTCCTTTGTTTCGGCTTGGGTGCTTCAGCCCACATCCGCCTGCACCTTCACCTATTTACTTCAGACCAACTACACACTTTCACCCTCACTCTACCTTGAACGCTCTGAACTTTTGTGTTCCATGCCTTAGCTCCATTGCCAAGCCATCAAATATATATGGTTCGCCTGTCATATGAAACATTGTGTCTCCATGCTGGCCGACCCACCATATCTTCGTTTCAATTCTTGAACGGGTCGACTCGCCCGTCAGCCGACCCAACCATAGTGTCTTCTTCGTTTGGCCTCGCCCACTCGTCGGCCCATCAGGACCGCCCACGGCCTATATAACCAAACTATCTTAACACTTAATCACATTTCCTTTGCGTTTCCTCCATTCGTTGTCTGTCTCGTTTGGCTCGCCCACACATCCTCGTCGCGCGCCCTCGCCCAAACTTACCTGCAGCTCATGGGCGTTAGAGCCCACGACCTATATAACCAAACGATCTTAACACTTAGTCACATTTCCTTTGCATTTCCTCAGTTTGTTGTCTCACTCGTTTGGCTCACCTGCACATCCTCGACGTGCGCTCTCGCCCAAACTTGCCTGCAGCTCATGGGCGTTACATTCTCCCCCACTTGAAGTCATTGTCATCCTCGACAATCTCTCATCCCAGCAACCATCTGTCACCAAGATATCCATACCAATGCCATATAAACCACCGGTATATCCTGCATAAATCGGAAAGCAACCTCCATCATATCTGCAATGTGCCATCCCTCGAGTCTACCAAGGAAACAAGTATACACCTGTATCATTCATCCATGTGTAAAAAGTGGTTAAGTCTCGGCTCAACCCATGCCCAAGTGTTGCCACCAAGGCATCATCATCATTGTAACTCCATCACTCCAAAGTGTCTCATATCGGTCCTCCACATCAAGTCACTCTCTCAAGCACACCAATACATGTACTCAAAAGTATGCACCCCATCCTGCATCAAAGTCCTTGACCTCAACTTCTCAATGCATCATTTCCTCTAAGTCCACCATAATATGAAGTCCTTAAAAGTCACAACCTCATGTCATCATGAGCTCCATGAGTCATCTCCAACCAACACCCTAGCAAGCATACATGTCTCGGCCCAAAGGTCTCTACAAGATTCCTCAGCTCTCCATGTAGTAGGAATGCCTCATAGTCTGCTTACAAGTCCAACCAAGTCTGTGGCCTTGTTGTACAAGAGTGCACAACATCCCCATAGGCTCATAAGTAAAACATCTCCATGTCACATCAGCAAATCCACCTGCACAACATCCATGCCTTGGAACTCCTCATTGGATGCCCATAAGTGACACCTCTATAAGTGCTCCTGCATAATGTCCTTGCATAAGACTGCCATGCCCCATGTCTCCAACTTGATGTCCATGACTCAAGTTGTCCATGTTGTCCAACTAGGTAGACTTATCTCAACAATTGATCATCCTCATCCAAGCCTGTAAATCGGTCTAGTGAACTCGGTCACCCAACCATATCATCATCACATGAGTCTCTTCCACCATGGCTCCCCCACTGAAGGTTCCACCAAGACTTCCTCTTGTCCCAGCCATGAGAATTCCACCCAAGTATCACCATACTCAAGTGTGTGCCCTCTCTCATTCTGTCCATGAGTCATGCCGAGCACTTAGCCAATTTTCCATGTGGCTAAAGCATGACCCATTCTTCCGCAACGATCATCATGTTCCTCCCTTGTCTCAGGCCTTTGTAACTTCTACCATAAGGTCACAAAAAACCCCAACAAATCCTGCAAGAATCAATGATCCTTGCCTCTCCATACAAGGTCTCATTATAGACATCCATGGTAAGATCCGCAAACTGATTTTGCACCACCCTACATACGATTCATCTTCCAAAAGTCTCACTAAAACACAAGTATCAATAATACTTACTTCATCATGAGGCTCCTCTATGTGAGTTTCCTCATCCACCAATGTTTGCAAACCGCATGATCTTGGTCTAACTTGATCAATTTCAAGTTCATCCTCCATTGTTTTCATGTCTACAACATCCTCAAATATCACGGCTTCCTTTTCTTCGTCATCGCAATCTGCAGTTGCAACCCGCTCCATTGCCCAACCAAGTCGAAGAAGTTCATCTTCAACATTCCTTCCAAGACTTCAAGTTTATCTCGAATCTGTGGGTTCTCTTCTTTCATCCGCTTCAACCTGTATAAGGTCAACAAGATCTTCCCTTGACATTCTTCCAAAGCTGCCATGGCTTGTCGTTCAGCTTGGCCCAAGCATGAAGCTTCACCTCTGCTAAACCTGTCACGAAGTGTTACACTTCCCTTCTGCAAACCTGAATCACTTGTCATGAATTTCAAGTATTCAACTTCTTGTCCCAATCAGCTCTGATACCACCTGTCACGCTAGTGCAGTGGTCATCATTGTCGTCCTCGACAATCTCTCATCCCAGCAACCATATGTCACCAAGATATCCATACTAATGCCATAAAAACCATTAGTATGTCCTCCATAAATCGGAAGGCCTTCTCAATCCATGATCATCAACCACAATGTTGATTCCATCATGTGTCATCATCACGTGAACTGCTGCCATGATACTCCAAAACAATGGTAACATATCTCTGCACATTGTCGACCCTTATGACTCGAACTAGTTGGGTGATCTGTCTAACTTTCACGCTCAAACCATAAGAATGCACATTCTTATGCCATCATCAGTATTTTCTCAGAATATCCTGCCACATCATCAACTCGATCAAGAATCCATCTCCATCTAAGGCATGTCCAGGTCCATGAAGTAGCTTTGATACCACCTATCATGCCCCTACACTAGTGGTACTCTTCCAACCGCACTATAGGAGGTGCGGCACCACCGACCACTTTCTTTTCACCAATACTTGCGATCGTGGACTACACCTACTTTCTATACTTAGTTTATTTTTCAATAGCTAAGCATATCTTTCGTTATACCATTTATCATATTAATTTCATAACCATGGATCTGCATTAACATGAAATACACAACAGTATAGCTAGGAGGGGCAACTCTTTGTAATGAGTTTGCCCGTAATAATAATGTTAATCTTCAAAATTACATATAAGTTTACATCTAAGGGAAACCCCAAATTTCACCTTTACACTTATACAAATTCACTTCCTACACCAGTCGTACAGCCTCACCCAACCTTGGGCAAATTCGCTAGAACTGTCGTTCAGCTCGTTCGCCTGGTGCATGGCTCTCCCGTTTTCCAACGCCTTCAACCATCGCATGATTCTTCATTTCATTCGACCCGGGTGCGTTTCACCAACTCACCCTTCGTTCATCGTTCACCGTTCACCCGAACGTCTGTTGCACGTTCTGTTCGACCCGTCGTTCAACCGGACGCCCTATCGCGCCCTCGCCCGACTTCTCGAATGAACGCCCTCTCGCGCCCTCTAACGACTTTTCGCATAAACGCCTTTAAATGATTTCTCGAACGACTGTTCACCTAGATGCCCTGCCACGCTCTCGAACGACCTTGAACGACCATTCACCCAGATGACCTCAAATGACTCTTCGCACGAATGCCCTCAAATGACCTCGAACGACTCTTCGCACAAACGCCCTCGAATGATCTCGAATGACCGTTCACCCGGACGACCTCAAACAACTCTTTGCACGAATGCCGTCGAATGACTGTTCACCCAAACGACCTTGAATGACTCTTCGCACGAACGCCCTCAAATGACCTGGAACGACCGTTCACCCAAACGACCTTGAACGACTCTTTGCACGAATGCCCTCGAACGACCTCGAACGATTTTCCACACGAATGCCCTGGAACGATTCTGCGCGAACTTCCTTGAATGATTCTGCACGAACACCCTTGAACGATTCTGCCCGAACGCCCTCAAACGTTTTCCTTCATTTCGACTCGGGTGCTTCGCCCCGTGCCCTCCTGCACCTTTGCCTATTTACTTCAGACCAACTATGCACTTTCACCCTCGCTCTACCTTGAACACTCTGAACTTGTGCATTCCATGCCTTAGCTCCATTGCCAAGCCATCAAATATATATGGTTCACCTGTCATATGAAACGTGGTGTCTCCATGCTGGCCTACCCACCATATCTTCATTGCAATTCTTGAACGGGTCGGCTCGCCCATTGGCCAACCCAACCATCATGTCTTCTTCGTTTGGCCTCGCCCACCCCTCGACCCGTCGGGACCGCCCACGACCTATATAACCAAATGATCTTAACACTTAGTCGCATTTCCTTTGTGTTTCCACCATTCGCTATCTGTCTTGTTTGGCTCGCCCGCACGTCCTCGTCGCGTGCTCTTGCCCAAACTTGCCTGTAGCTCGTGGGCGTTATAGGTGCCATCGTGCGAGCGCATTTTGGGTCGGTTCATACACAACAAACAGCAAGTGTTGGTCATGTAGAAGGGTATTTCTATAAGCTTTCAAGTTTCTATCATAGTAATAATAGGGTAGGTATAAGATTGGAAAGAATTTGGTGCAAACCAAAAGACTTTCTCTATACATACACTTAAGCTATATGTCATTTGAATTTTTAAACATTTCTTTTAAACACATGAGGATTTATTAGTTAGTTCATAAGAGGTGGTGATATCCCTCCATTAGCATTGAATTCTCTCAAAATCATGTGGTATGTTTAACCCTATAAAAGAGCAAGGGCCCTCATTACCATTTAAGTGAGCTAGGCATAGTTATAGACATAGTTCGTAGCCCAAATGCCAAAGACAATTCTACTTTAACTAAGCAATACCAATTATTTAAGGTATTACCCTAAATATTGTAGATTAACTATAACTTATTTATCACATAATGATAAATAAAATTTGAACCAAAAGAAAATATAAATTATAACATGTTAATAATTATATATTTTTTTGTTTAAATGAAACGAGAATTTCTCAAGAATCGATTACTTTGAAATATCAATTAGCATTATTACACTAAATACAACTATTTCATAATATGTCTATGTGAATTGTTTACCAACCCACTTGAGCTAAGATTCATTGATATTAATAATTATATTTCAACCCATACAATTAGGTAATAAAAATTTGATTTCTATTTATATTAAATTTAATTATAAACTTATTAATATGTTAGTAAATTTGTAATTATTTCATTTCTTTTACCTTTAAAACTATACATATAAATTCATAAATATTTAAATGTTAAAATAATTTTAAAATAATAAAATTGTTTATATATATATAGTATATATATATTATATAATATATATATATATATAATTATATATACTATAATTATAACATAAAATTAATTTTTTTCCAATTCTAAATATTATTTTTTTGTCGATTAAAAACTTTCATTAATTGTTTAAAAAAGTATAAAATACATCTCGATGGCCAGCTACTCTCCTTGCTTCACTCCGAACATGTTTGTTAGTGAGGAGAGTAGTGTAAAAACATAAGAAAGATTTCTAGTTACATGAATCCTAATTAAAAAATGGCCAAATTACCCAAAACACAGACAAAACCATAAAGCAACATGCAATTTCATATAAGGGAAGAGGATTCAGAGCGTGACCGCCACAAGTGCTGCAGGAGGGCCATGCCCTTCATGAACATGATATTCAATGTGTGCTACTCTCGCCTCAATCTCATCCATCTATTCAGTGTTGCAGTGCTGACTACGTCTCACTGAAGAAAGACACTCTATAATTCCTCTCTGGTTGTATTGAACATCATTGACATAGGCTATGCTTTAATTTATGTCATCATATCTTTGTTGGTGAATAACATCAAGAGAGGCCTGAATGTCCCTCAACAAATCAGCTATCATGGCTAAAGACGGAGGTTGCTCCACACGACCCAAAGATTGGGCCCATTCATGGGCCACCTCGCTCGCCGCATCCACTCCCACCTGCATCTATGAGTAGTACCTGTGCATCCCGCTCCTCAAGCTATCTACAAGGGCCGCCACCTCGCTGAGCATGCCCCCTATGGCACAACATAGACACCACCGATTGCTGGAAGTCTAGGCACCAAGGATGTGAAACCAGGAAATGACAACACCCTGTCTACGGGCTCCAAAACACCACCCCACCCGAATTATCACAACTCTCCAACAATGACCTTCTCGCAGAGAAAGCAACAAACCAGAACCCATAATGACGAATGACATAAGAGGTACATCCCCCACAAAAGGAAACAAGCCTAAGAGGCTAGAGAATAATTGAAATCCCAACATGAACAATAATTAAACCAAAATGTTGACCCCTTGCTCACCCAAATATCCACCCTAACATTCTCCTTCACAGCCCAACTTCTTTCCAAACAGGCACTAAAGGAATTACTTACAGGCCCTGACCTCTCTTGGTTGAAACCAAATATACTCACCTCCACAACTCACACTAGAGATCCATACATATTTTTCCTGCCCAAAACCACCACCAGAAGATCAAGGGGCTGGGAATCACTACCCAATTCTATTGAAATGTCAGATGTCAAGAATATACACTAGAATCACAATCGAAGGCCAAAATGATAGAATTACTTGAGAATCAACTTTGTTCCTTTCACAAATGAACCCAGCAACACTATGCCTCACTTGCAGAGGCAACCTCCCACTGCCTAAGCCAAACTCTAACTCCTAACTACAGACGAAACCAACACTCGTTCACGGATTGACCCAAGGTCCCAAATAACTATTTGGTCTTCTATCGCATGCAAAAACGCTCCGTATATCCAGACTGGAGACGTAGTCGATTTCCTCCACCCATCTAGAGAGGCCTCTTGAAATAACCAAGCAGATATTGTTGCATAGACACCACAATTTCATATCCCAATTAATGCTAATGATCACGACTACTGTCGCTACGGGAATAATAACCCATGCTCTTTTAAGAGACTTCCTTTGTAGGCCACCAAGCCTGTCGTACTTGCCACATATAACCTTCATTACTTCCATAAGTGTTCGTGGATATTGCCTCAAGTTGGTGTGTTTTCTAATTCAGCGACCCTCAATGGGGACAATTATAAATTATTTATATATAACAAAAATTAGTTTTTTTATCCCTGCCTGACTGACATGCAAGTTTATATTGTTTTCATTTTTTTGTCAAAGCTTTTTGACTTTTTTTTTCTAAAATTATATAAAGTTCATAAAAAAAAAAATTATATTAAAATAATTTTTTTTTTAATAAAAACTGTTTTAATTTTTTGAAATTTCGAAATTCTATTTTTGATAGTTTAGAATTATTAATTAGACTATTTTTATAGAGTTTATTTTTGAATTCTTGGATTTAAAAAAATAGATATAAAATACAAATTTGAAAAAAATATATATAATTGACACTTGTGTTATAATGATACAATTTGTACTCCATCAAATCTTATAAAGCTTGCTTTATGAAGTTTTCAATAAAATAATCCAAAACATAAATGTATAAATAAATTATATTAATGAGCTGAACTTTATTATTAAAATGAAACACATATATGCATATAAATGAGCTAAATTTTCATTATTAAAAGGAAACACACACATACATAGGCATCGTCTAACTTATAGACAAAATAATTTTTTTCACAACGTTTTTCATGGTTAATTTAAACCAAAATTTTCGGAGATTTTTAAAAACTTGAGTTTAAGTTGTTTAATCTATTAATTCGAGTGCCTGAAGAGGTTTTCTAGGGTGCTGAATCTGTTAATTCATTTTAAAAACAAAAATTCATATTCTTTCTTGAAATTGTTTCACTGAATTCAAGTGAAAAATCTATTTTGTCTATAAGTTAGACTACACCCACACACATATTAATGATCATAATTGATCATAATTATTTATGTATTTTAGTTTTAACATTTAACAATAAAACTTTATATATTAATATTATGACTTTCTATTATAGTCATTTATTATACCCGTCCACAAACATGTTTATATTGTAATCGTTTTTTGGTCAATGTTTTTGACCTTTTCGTATTTAAAATTTTTCTTTATAAAGTTTCACAAAGTTAATCAAATTTATTATATTAAAATGAATTTTATAAAAATTAAAATTATTTTTAAAATTCAAAAATCTTAATATTTGATGGGTTGAAATTAATGATTAAACTATTTTTATGGAGTTTATTTTTGAATTGTTTGAAATAAAAAAATAGATATAAAATATAAATTTGATAAATATATATATATTGAACTAGTCCAACAATAAGAACCATGGTTTATAAAATATACTATCAAATTTTACAAATTTATTTTTTATAATGAGATAGAAGATTGAAATTGAAAGTTATTTAATTATTATTTAAATAGAATAACTGCAATAAATGTCATTTCATGTTTAGAGTTCATTCCAACATTAACAATTGTTTTTTCTAATGTTAAATTTTATAATTTCAAGAAGATTTGGAAGAATTTTTCTTATAAAATTCATAAAAGATAGATAAATTAAAAATTGCATAGTCTAACTTATAGATGAAATAAATGTTTTCCTCAAAATCTGACAAAACAATTTCAAGAAAGAATGTAATTTTGTTGTTGTTTAAAATGTATTTTTGAATGCATAAATGGATTCAATACCTTGAAAAACTCCCTAGGGCGCTCAATTTTTACATATTAAATAACTTAAAATCAAGTTTTTAAAAATCTCTACAAGGTTTTAGTTTTGGACATTATGTTTTTTTGTTTGGAACAATACCACCGTTTATGTTTTGGTTAAATTTGGGACTTAAGTTCAGACAGCCACAGCAGGAGGCTGGTGCATCCGAGGTCGATAGGAGCAATCGGGAGTTCTGGGCGCGCGTGAGGAGCTACAGCCACAGTGTGAGACTGCGTGCAGCTCCAACGCCATGGCCCTAGGAGGGGGCCGCGAACTGGATCCTCCCCTTCCACCTGAGTTAGATGCGTTCCAGGATTTGGTTGCAGCAAGCAATAAACGGCCAACAACCGAAAACCAGCAGAAGTTTGTCAAAAGGATGGATTCCATCCCCACGGTTGCTCTTCCAAATGAAGAGCCATGCAAAGTGACATTGAACCTAGCAGAAATAAGGCTTATTGGACAGTTCACTGGGGTATGGCGCTCGCCTAAAGCTGTAGATGCATGGGTGCAAAGGAACTGACGATCTCTGGTCAAGGAAAGTATCAAAAGTCACTTCTTCAACAAAGGCTTCTTTGTATTCGAATTTGAAGCGAAAGAAGACAAAAACCTCATATTCATAAACAACCCATATTTCATGGGTCCTCAGGGTTTGTATGTGAACCAATGGACTCTAGACTTCGACCCGACACAGGATGTGCCCTCGGCTCTCCCTGTCTGGGTGCACTTGCCCCATTTACCTCTAGATTGCTAGAACCCCAAATCCTTAGAAACCATAGGCAATAAACTTGGCAAATACATCGATCAAGCAAAAAGGAGGGGTCAGTACTCCTGTGCAAGAATTTGCGTAGAAGTAGACCTGGAGGAAGGTCTCCCTGAAGCTATTAAACGCACGGTGGTTGACTGGACTCACATACAAGCGTTAGATTACAAGCAACTCCCATTTAAATGTCAGCATTTCCATGGCTATGGGCACTTTGCTAGGCAATGTAAAATGAAATTAGAGGATCTGGTCGAGCATACGAAAGGAGATCAATGGACTCAGGTTCAGAAACCAAGAACAGCTAAGTAGACCAACAGGAACAAAGGGAAAGCATTGTCCACGGGGAGTGGTCCTCCTCCCAAAGCCCAAGTAGAGGGAATCTCAGACCCACCAAGAGCAGACATACCCACAAATCCCTTTGAAATACTCAACACACCAGAAAAACTCGAAGATCCAACAGATAAAGAGGTTGAACAACATACCATCATCATGGAAGAAAACAAAAGGGAAGAGGAAACAAGCCCTCTCCAAATCGGAACTCCAAAAGGTGTCTCTAGTTCCCCAACCTATGCAAATATGACAAGGAAGAAGACCCCAGAGATTTCGGGATCCTCATAAGATGAGACAATTGAGAGGCCCTCGAAAAGAGTGGGGAGGAAATCTCACAAAGACGCCAGAGAAGAAGAGGCAGAGAGACAAAAAATGCAAGGCAGCTAACCCATGATTAATATGTCTATCGACATAAATACTAGAACCAGGCCTCCCAAGGGAGGTACTTCCCCACCCTCTTCAAGTAAATAATGCAATTAGACTCTTGGAATTGCAGAGGACTGGGGAATCCCTCAAAAGCTGAAGCAGTGAAGAACTTATTGAAATCAGAATTTCCTGAGATCCTCATGCTCCAAGAGACTAAAATAGAAGGCGAAGCCCTTCTGGAACTCAGCAAAGTAAAATGGAAAACAAAAGTTGGAAAAGTTGTAAGCGCTAGAGGTACATGCGGTGCACTAGCCACTCTTTGGGAGGATGACAAGTTTCAACTTGAGAGCTCCTTTCAGACGCAGCACTAGATTTACACCGAACTTTGGCACCTTCCAAGTAAGATTAACTTTGCTCTCTTTAATCTTTATGTACCTGTCCTCTATGCAGAAAAGAAAGAATGCTGGCAAACCCTCACTGATTTCCTTGAAGCCTACTCCCTCAAGAATATAATTCTTGTGGGAGACTTCAGTCTAATCCTCGACCCAAAGGAAAAAAGAGGAGGAACTAGCAGCAGGGACCACTTCCTTCCCTTAGTGGAAGACTTGATCCAACAATGGGATTTACTGGATTTTAAGCCAAAAAAAGGGCTTTACACATGGACAAATAATAGAGTTGGGGCAGAGCATATTTCAGCCCGGTTGGACAGATTCCTACTTCAGAGCACCTTCAACTCCAAGAATAAGATCATTTCCATAAATATTCTGCCCAAGTTGATTTCAGGTCATAAACCAATCCTTCTTCTGTAGGAAGAAGAAGAAAATTTGGGGCCAATCCCCTTCTGGTTCAGCCCTCTCTAGGCAAACAGAGAAGGGTTTATGGGTACAATCAAGAAGGCCTAGTCCATCCATTTTATTGGATTGCCCAGCTATGTCTGGGATAAAAAGATAAAGGCCACCAAATCAGCCTTGAAACAATGGATAAAAAATCCCACAGACTCCCCCACTAGTCATAAAAAATAGAACACAAAGCAGTTGCTGGATCTGCAAATGGGTCTGGAGCTGCAAGACATAACTTGCTCAGAAATACAAAGCGAGCAAGAACTCCAAATCAGCACCCTCTGGTCATTCATAGAGGAGGAAAAACCCTTGAGGCTCAAATCACGCAAATCTCTGGCTTGTGTCTGGAGACAAAAATTTAGCCTTCTTTCACAAGCAAATTCAAACTCGTCTTTCTAGAAATCACATTGTTGAAATCACCTCGCCGGGGCTATTCTCAAAGGCACAACTCTGATAAAAGAGGTTGCAACCTCTCATTTTCAGCATTTGTACAAATAAGAAGGTGTGGAGGATGATGAGGAAGCTCAATACTTCCTCAAGCATGTTCCAAGGTTGGTTAACGAGGAGGATAACTCAAAACTCCTGAAGCCCTTCATTGAAGATGAAATCAGCAATGCCATATGGAAAATGGAACTAGACAAAGCTCCAAGACCTAATGGGTTCTCCATACATCTTTATAAAATCTGTTGGGACATCATCAAGGCTGATTTGTACCGAATGATCAAAGGCTTCATCCAAAAACCCAAAGTGGGAGGAAGCACAAACTCCACTTTCCTAGCTCTAATCCCCAAAGAAGTGAACTCGGTGGTGTTCGACCGCTTCAGGCCAATCTCACTATGTAATGCATCCTACAAAATTCTCACCAAGTTACTTGCAAATATAATAAAGTTGTTGCTATAAAAACTCATCTCACCCAACCAAGGAGGGTTTGTCAAAGGCATGCATATCCTGGACAACGTGATACTGGTGCAAGAAACCATCCATTCTAGCCATCAACGCAAAGAGCAAGGTATGCTCATCAAGTTGGACATGGCGAATGCCTTTGATTGAGTAAGGCACTCTTTCCTCCTCTAAGTTCTTTTTGCATTTGGTTTCATTCTGAATTTATAAAATTGATTAAAGCATTTATTGGAGAACCTTGGATAACCCCTCTAGTAAATGGCAGGCCAACAAAATACTTCAAAGCTTCGAGGGGCATTAGGCAAGGTTGCCCTCTGTACCCTTTCCTGTACATTATGATGGCAGACTCCCTGAGCCATAAGCTCTGTGCATAGAAGCTCATTGGGACACTTCCAAGCATCAGGGCGATAAACGGAACAACCCCAATCAATCATGCCTTGTTTGTTGATGACTCTATCCTTATGGGAGGAGCCTCCATTAAAATAGCAAGGACCTTCAATGGAGTAATCCAAAGCTTCTGCAAAGTCTCCGGAGCTATGGTCAATAAGAGGAAAAGCACAGTGTATGGCTGGGTAGTAGACCGGAAAACTATTCTCAGGATTTCCCAAGCCCTGGGCTTCACCGGCTATGTCTCTTGGGAAAAATTCAAGTATCTAGGCCTTCCTTTAATATTGGGAACTAGCAAGGCCCCTCATTGGATGGAAATTATCAGCAAAATCAAGGCAAAAATGTCTCCATGGGCGGACAGTGGCTTACCACAGCCGGGAAGCTCACTCTTGTTAAGTCAGTTCTCTCATCCCTTCCTATCTACCAGGCTTCATTCCTTTGAGCTCCAAAAATGATCACCAAACAACTAGCTAAGCTGATTTGAAATTTCCTATGGCAAGGAGGAAAGGGGAACCAAAAAAAACTTCATCTTGTAAGCTGGGACATAGTGAAAAGGCCAATATCTGAAGGTGGACTATAGGTAAGAGATCTCTGGATGGCCAATCTGGCTTTGGGAGGTAAAATTCTCTGGAAAATCTTCTCAAATCAAAGACATCCTGTAAGTCAAGTTCTAATTAAAAAATATCTACACGAATTCTCAATAAAGAATATGGAAGAAGGAGCTTCGCATAAAGGAACCACGTTGTGGAATCTGTGCAACCAAGGTTGGGAGTTCTTTAAATATCATCTCTACATAATCCCAGGAAACAGAAAAATAATTAGGCTGTGGGAAGATAAGATCATGGGCCTCCAACCCCTAAATCTTGCACCGGAAATTGCAGATTTGCGCAACTGGCTCATCCAAAAAGGTATTCACAAACTTGCTAACATATGCACTTGGGACTCTGGTGGGAATTGGAGTAATTGGGCTCTTCATCGCCCCCTTGATTGGATGCTCCCTCAACTCCATCTCTTTCTAGCTAAGCTCTCTAGTTTGGCTCCTGTGCATCTCCATTCGAGGGACAAGTGGGGTTGGGGGAAGGCTGGAGCTTACTCAGCACGGCAGGGCTTTGCAGCTTTTCAAGAACAACCGCCTCAAATCCACTCTACAAATCTTTGGCAGCATGTTTGGGACCCATTTGGCCTCCCAAAAATCAATTTCTTCTACTGGATTCTCATGCACAGAAGGGTCCTCATTGGAGATAATTTAGAGAAATGGGGAATTATCGGTCCCCATAGATGCCCTTTCTGCTGCAAGGGTTAGGAAACGATTGAACACATGTTCATCGACTGCCCCTTCTTTCAAGAAGTCTCATTGCAAGCAATATTGGGGCTCAACACCCAAATTCTAGAGCAGCTTTCAGTAGTTAGTCTCTTCGCCACATGGAAATAGTGTTATCCTCACACTTTGAAGAGCAAATCCACATGGGCTAAAATTTGGAATGCAATTCCAAAATACATCTGCTAGGGAATTTGGCTGGCAAGGAATGAAGCTATATCCAACAATAGATTACAATCCACTAATACAATGACTGCCAATGCCAAAGCTCTCCTGTTGGAAACTTACGAAAATAGACCTCATAAGTTAGACAATTCTCTACTCCCCAAAGAGCTTAGTTGGCTAAGTGAATCCCTGAGATGGGTCAGCAACAAAAAGAACATCTCCCGGCCTTGCCACAATCCAGAGTGGCGACTTCAGATCTCTGAGGTGAACTTTCAAAATTGGTGGAAAAATTAGGGCAAAGTCACGATATTCTTCGACGGAGCCTCCAAAGGAAACCCGGGGATATCAAGTGTAGGAGGAACAATCTACTCCTCAAACAACACAAAAATGACAACTTCAGTTGGGGCCTAGGACAGAGCACTAACAACCAAGTCGAGATTCTCAGACTATTCAAAGCGTGTCAGCTTGCTCAGAGGAACAGAGGGGAAAACCTTCAAGTCTTCGTTGATTTCGAATTCTTGTTTAAAATCCTAAACACCGACGACCAACTCAATAGCTCTGTGCTTTATAGGACCCTTGAAAGAATAAGAAAGATGCTGCAAAACTTCACTTCCTGCTCATTCTACCATATCCTCCGAACTCTGAACAAGGAAGCTAACATTATGGCAAATAAGGGATGTCTATTAGCACAGGGTTTTCTGTCAAAGAACAATGAAGAAACTGAAAGGCACCCAATTCCTTAACAGAGAAGGACAGTTGAGCATGGACAGGGTAGCGAAGGCAATGTCTCTATTTCGCACTCCCTTCGCAACAGTTCTATCTCCATGAAAGTGCAAATCTTGGTGAACACAACATTCATCCAAATCGCATCTGAATGCAGAAGACCGATGTTGATCCATGGCTTTGACACAAGTAAAAAAACACTGTTAGAAAGTCAATCATCATAGCCATCGCAGGTTCTGACTCATCACTACTCCAGCAGTACAATTCGAACCACACAATCGGATTGCCACAACTAATGCGTTCACTTAAGCATTTAGCTCTCATCCTGATCCGGATTTAAACAGGAACGCAACAAATTACAGAGATAACCATAAACACAAAGATGCAGTGGAAATAATACTTCATTTCATTAATGGAAAATACTGAAATATGCTTACAATCAGAAATGGAAATAAACTAGCTAGGGCGATGGTAGCTATCTCTGAGAAGAGATGTGTGGGCTACATGCCTCTGAACTGACTTACAATGAGGCTCGAAGGCCTATTTATTGTTGAGAAACAATGAAAAACCCTTAACATTCCAAAACCTAACCCTAGGAGATGAAACGCCAAACTGTGGGCCCCGTTTGGGGGTAAGTTGGTACATCAACTTCCCGGGGTCGTAACTTTAGCATATGATCTCCGTTTGACGCGTACAATAGCTCATTAGAAAGATCTATTCGAGCACTATCATTGTTGGAACGGAAACACCGGTCCATGTTCCATGGACCCGTGTTGCCCTTGGAATCCCAAAAAACGTCGTTTAGGGCCTCAAAACGGCTCCGGAAGTTCAGGACCCGAAAAACTGCTAAAAATAGTAAGTTGTGCTACAATTAAGGAAACTAAAAAATGCTGAGAAAGACAATGGTGGGGGTCCAGGTGGACTTGGCAGGTGGCCACCAATATCCACCTGGATCATTCCTCCCCCCTTAGGAAGAAATGGTCCCCATTGCGTTGAGCTCCCCCATGAGATGAGGAAACTTCTGCTGAACCTGTTCCTTGGTGAACCACTTGCCCTGCTGAAGGAGTTGGCCTGCTTTGACAACTCGGTACAGTTGGATATTCTGTTGGCGAGTGTTCTTGATCTGTGTGTCCATGATCCGATCAGTTGCAGCTTGTTCCATGCAATCTGGAATTAATTCTGTGGGTTGGAGCTGTTCTGCAATGTCGGATGTGTCTAGTAATGGTGGAAAGTATGGCCGAAGGCGGTCCACATTGAACACTGGGTACAGGCCAAGGAATGGGGGAATGCTGAGCTCAAATGCATTGTCTCCCATAGCCTTAGTAATGGTGTAAGGAC
>APFE030585973.1:0-11335 GCA_000404065.3 Pinus taeda | reverse complement strand
GTTTATTTCCATTTCTGGTTGTAAGCATATTTCAGTATTTTCCATTAATGAAATGAAGTATTATTTCCGTTGCATCTTTGTGTATATGGTTATCTATACAATTTTTTGTGTTCCTGTCTAAGTCTGGATCATGGAAACACTATTGTAAGATATGGTAAGGCATGCTTACCTTGGGAAATTGTCGGTAAGGTCTAGTGTTAGTCCTAGGTGATGGGGGCGAGAGGATACCCCAAATGTAACCTTTGAGGGGGTTAAGGGCTAGAGTGAGCTAGGTTGACTCACTTAGCAAGTTTAATTGGATTTAGTCAAGGAAACCTCAAGTCAAGATTTAAGGCGGCAATATTAGGTAATTTTGACTAGGCGAAAGAGTCAAAGTTGACAGGGCCATTGGGGGTGTTTTCCCCATGGTTATTTTGTTTCCCATGGAATTCATATGGTGGATCCTTGAAAAGGTTGGGAATACTTCATTGTAATGGGACCAAGAAGGTGAGCAGTGAAGGATCACTTGGCTAGGGTTTTGGCCAGTGCATCTAATGAAATCTCATTGGGTTGGGTTTTCCTCGAGCTGGGGTTTCCAAGGGTTACTATGTTTCATGTTTGTTGTTGTGTTAAAAATTCGTTCCTTGTGAATCTATGTTATTTTATATCTCTCTAGTTAAATTTTCTAGCATTGTTAACATACTAAAAAGAAAAATAACCATTTGGAATTTATTCCTAGATTCATCAAGACAACATACGTAAGGAAAAATTGTCAATCATTATATCACCTTCATTAGGATCTACCAATGATTAATACCCAATGTTTTGAGTTTATGGTATTCATTCTAATGGTTAGAAATTTTGAAACTCATGTATCTAATTAACAAAATTCAACAATTTCTAAAGAGTATAAAATCAAAGGACTATAATAATGTTTGGGAATAAATCTATCTATGTACAATGTATACATTTCCTAGTTTCATCAGTGAATATTGATTAAAGAAATAAAAAATCCAAAGAAACCAAGTAAATAATTTTAGACTCCATACCTTGTATCTTGATGCTTTATGCTTGACCGAGGTAGAGAAATGTCGAGCCAATGTTGGTATGAAGTTGGTATCATATTTGATATGTCTCTAAGAAATGTATATATGTTTGGTTGATGGCATATTGATGCATTTTCTAAAATTGGGTTCATTCATTCTTCAATAAATACATAATTCTATGCATTGGTTAAAGGTAGATGGATCTCCTTTGAAAGTACTATAGTTGCAATATATTCATACTAAGGAATTAAACTAACCCCTAGATCAGTTAGGAGATGATGTATCAAATCTACATCATGTTCTTCAATATATCAATTTGAAATTAGATCCCAAATGCAAATAAGCTTAAGATATGAATATTCCATTTCACACATCACTCCTTTGAAACTAGGTGTGAGTTCTTCTTTAAACATTCTCCCTATTTTGGAATGCAAACCTCGCTTACTATATTGATAATTCTTGTAAGCAAAAGGATATTTAACAAGTGAACCTTCAATTTCAATAGTATGCACATAAGGTGTGTGTATATATAGCATTTCAAAACTTATTGTTGCATATTAAATTTTGCAAATTTTAGATTGAGATATTAACATAAACTTCCTTTCCTTCCCAGTTTGCTTGAATAAACAACTCTTTGTTTTCATCAAAGTCTTTAACTTGTTAAAGAAATTTTTGTTCATTTCTTGTAAAACAAAAATTAGTTGATCATATCCGTGAGAGTCTATAGGTAAGTATTCAAAAAACTTGTCTTCAAAGAAACATTTATGAAATGAAACAATGTTATTATTACAATTGCTAAAATTTTGGTTTAAATTCTCAAAGGCATACTTCAAATTTTCATAAGGGTTGAATATTGGCTTCTAAAATATAATACATGAATTCATTTTCAGAGGATTCTCTAAGGGGGTTTTTAGTAAAAGTTAGCTTCAACTATTCCTTTCTAAATGCTCATATGTTGACTGTAATATTAGATGATATGTGTTCTTGTTGAAAGCAAGATTTAATGGTTATATCATTGGAATTATGCAGAATTTGTATAAGGTCGTAGCAAGGACGATTTATATATGATGAACTAGCAAGGAATATAACATTTTTTGGAGATTTTCATATTTATATTTAATAATTTCATTCACTGAAATATTTTGATAAAGATTTATCATCAACAACAATGTTTTTATTATTATCTTTAGGTTCTTGATTCAAAACATTTGAAGTACTACTCTGATATTCAATTTGTTTAAGAAATATGTGTGTGTGTGTGTGTGTGTGTGTGAAATATATGGACAAGATTCATTCATATGTACTTCATGTTCTTTGAATGATTCTTGTTCTAAAAATTCTGAGGCGTATTGGAAATATTGATATTCTTGCAAGCCATTACATTCATTATTGTTGGCATAATTACAAGGAAAAAAAATATCCAAATCAAGACTATTAGATTCATTTCCATTAATTGACTAATAACCTTCTTCGTAGTTATCATATATGGGTTCACCACTAGGAGATAAAAAAAGTTGTTAAGTTAACAATATGATCATGGTCATCATGTTTGTAAGTTTTACAAGGATCGTCAATTTCTTCATTTTCATCATAATGATAATAAGAAATCGTATTTGCACATAGATTGAAAACAAGAATCTAGAAACAAAACATCACTTGATTCAAGGTTAAATATATGGGTGGTAAATTCCTCTTCATAGTCATTATAAGATGCATTCTTAAAATAATCAATATGAAGATCATGTGAGAAAAAATCAGAACTACTAAAGATATCATCATGTAACAAGTTCGTTATAGTGTTAAAAGATTGATAAACACTTAACCTTATCTTTAAAAAGTGTTTTCATCAATTGATTATTAGTGTATACATTCAGGATCACATAATGTCCTTTTTTCTTCTTCATGACTTTCACATCTAACTTCCTTTTCAACTTCTCTTTCTTCATATATGTCTTTACTGCTATTGTTAGGAAAATGAATAAAATATAAACCAAAATCAATAGTACTTATTATATTGACATATTCAAGATATGGATGCATTTCTTGCTATTTTGTTCGAAAAGAAGTGTTTTATTGATGTTATGGATGAGATACTATTACCCTATTCATTCAAACACTAGCTTTGTGAAGTAAAAGAAGATAAATATATTTCTTGGAAATATTTATGTTTGAATTAATTTGGAAAGATTTCAAGTTCAGATTAATAATGGTTACTAGTGGATTCATCTTCTTGAAACCATATATAAACATCACCATGATGTTCATCCAAGTCACAATAATTTGCAAGGAGAAACTCCAGTTTATTCATGTTTTTACAAAATGAGTGAAAAAGTGAATGGATGTCTTTTAAACATGAAATACTAGCAACAAGAAGATTCTTGTACCATTTTCTAACGTCCCTTTCTAAAGACATCATAAATAATTTCATTAAAACATCTTCTTAAAAAAATCCATGATTATGAACATAAAGGTGAAAATCTAGTAAATGTTGTGCCAAATTATTGTCTCCTAAAAAATGAGGTAGATATTTTTCCCACATGTCAACTTCAAGTATAGTATTTAGAAACTAGGTATCCCAGAAAAATCAAAAGGAAAAAGTCAAGTAGCTACCCATGAAATGAGAATTAGCCATTGGAACAATATAAAATATAGAATCACTAGGTGAAAAAATTTCAATAAACATTTTCTTGAAATAAACCAAGCCTGAGTTATTGTGCTCTTATTCACTACCAAGTCATATAATTAACCCTTTTTCATTTACCAGGGAAAAGAAAATTTTCACTTCATTCCTCATTAATGGTGCCAAAATGGATGTTGTTCCTCAGGTTGATCCCCGTTAAGATCAATATCAAAGCACCTTATGGAAGTCAAGAAAACCTCCTAAATTTAACTCTCAAGCTAAACTTTGGATGAGGGTGTTGATAAATTTTCTTAGGGCTATATTGTTCTTTTCTTTGATAATTGCATTTCATTATTTCCATATTGAATTCACCCCATAGCATCATAACATTATTCAGATTTACATCATTATTTAGTAGCATATCTAACTATATATAAAGAACAATGTCATCATCAATGCAGCAAAACAAAAAGGAACAATAGAAGAAAATCATTCACACATATAAACACTAGGATTGGTCGAAGACTAGGGAAAAACCCACAATGGGGAAAATCCTTTCAAATTCTTCTTCTTACTAGATTTTCATTGAATGATTCAGCAAGGAGAGAGTATAATGATCCATATCTTCAACCATAAACCTATCTAGAAAAATCAACTAAATATTATCCATGAGATGAACCTAACCATGCCAATAAACAAAACCCTAATTCATGAACCTCTAATCAACTGTCATTGTATGTAGACAACCGTCGAACTCTATAGTTAATGGGAAAAAACTTCAGTCAACTAAAAATACAACTTTTAGATTCCAGTCACAGGGACGAAGAGGTATGCATGCGACTGAGAGCACATCAAATGTCATCACTACTCATTTATGCTTGTCTCTTTATTGTCTTTTCTCATATGTTGAACATTCTCAAATCTAAAAGAATAATAATTTGACATCGAAGGGGAGCTCAATCTACCACCCTCTATCCATCAAGGAGCCATTGTTACCACCTAGAATCATTTCTAGCAAGGATCCCAATGCTACTACCCAGGAAAAATTAGCGAGGAGCCAAATCTTCGACCCACATCAACATTGGAGATCCTAGCTTAATCCAGAACAATATCAGGGAGCACATTTCAACCTAAAACCACATTAGGGAGCTTAGTCTCAACCCAAAATATCATGGGGTAGAAAAACATCTCCAACCCCATATCAAGCAATAAGTGATATATAGAAGCACATCTCAACCCGTCCCATTTCCCATTGATATTCCCAAAAACGACCCTCAAGATTCATGTGGTAGAACACCTGCATCATAATCAACTTGGGTTGTACACCCCCAAGTACACTCTCAACCAGTTGGCAACCGGGGTATACTCTACAAAGACCAAGATATGGGAGAAACATCTCCAACCCTATGGGTAATAGATAGGGGACAAACATTTATGACCCTATTCTCCATAAATCCCTCAACCTCAGGAGCTCTCCATCTCAATTCCTCAGACAGGGGGGAAGAGTTGGGCCAGTGTTCTCAATCAGTCCTGCTCTTTGTAGATCATAAACATATCATCATTCTCATATTTGGTAATCATCATGTCTCAATAACAACAGTCTCCTTGTTCAACCTCCCTCTCATGGAGGCATCAACCACAAGCCTATAACACTGTCTCAATATATGAAGGTATCTTAGTCCCAATAATACATGGGATTTTTTTCCAATCAGATCCCACTCATTATTATCACAATGTATTCTTGTCATATCGAGAACCTACTCAAATAGTTCTCCAAATAGATTCTTCATCCTGCTTCACAGCTAGCCATGCTAACGACATCGTACTCAACCTCGATCGTTCTTAAAGCTACAAACTTCTCATTCAAAATATTATGGCAGATCTCAGATTAAGGCATCACCCAAATGTGCTCGTCAATGATGATCCCAAACATCATTAGTAAGTCCATGCAGTCACATATCATAAGATGAATATCTTAGATCAAAAATTGATCGTCCCATACAAATATATCGAAGGGTGATTGGTGGAAACTCAATGTGTATGAAGCGAATCAATCATGAATTCACTCAAGGTCAATCAAGAGTAGACTATCATTATCTATCAAGGATCAAGGATCATTACCTATCAAGAGTAGACTATCAATATGTAAAATGGAATTCAAAGTCATATTTTGGATCACTTTTGAAGAAGAGGTTTGGATCGAAACATCTTCCTCGCTTCACGAGGTAACTGTCAAAGCAGACACACTAGGATTGGGGAGCTTGATTTATACAAATATTTCTACAAACATAACACTTAATGAAACCAATATGCTCAGCGTTACATAAATCAATATTTTGCAAACAAAACAACTAATTCAGCTTATCAAAGTTTAGATGCCAGATCAAAACTAATATCAAAATCAGCAATAACATTGTAACAAATTCTTTGGATTGGGTGACAGGTAGAGCTCACATCCAAATATCAAGTTATGAATTTATCTATTGTCATGCCAACAAGTTGTCATTTACCAAGCAATATCAAACCAAAATTCATCAATTCATCCTCATGATCATAATATAAATAATTTTTGCCATTAGATGCAAATACATACACTAAGGATAAGTCATGCAAGTTCCATCCATTTATTGTGAGATTACTTCATACGGAATCACAACTATTTACACTTCAACCATTGTGCCAAGGACAATGAAGCCAATAGAAAACCATTATTGAATACCAATATTAGTCACTAAAATTTACTATGCTCACATAGCACTGTCATCACGGCAACTCATCATATATCAAGTCAAAAGCCCTAATTTGTTATCACAATGAGTTCAATCAGTCCATAACCTAAAAACATATGAAGCGTCATGTCAATGTTCTAAAGCATATTTATGAACTATCAAGAATCATATAATTGTTCATCTATACTAATCAGCTAGATCTTGTCAAACCCTTACAACTATTATCAGATATTGTCATATTCTAGCTTTAATGATCAAATTGAAATGATATATTCATATGCATATTATGGCCACCTGCAAACACAAGTTTAGTCGACACATTCACATTCTCTATAGTAGTTCAAATATTCAAACTTCCCTGCTCATAGAAATTTCTGATGTCTACTTCATGTCTGCAGGATTGTCATATTGTTGGTGCATTCTTTATTTTATGCATAAGGCTTTAGTTTTGGTGACCTACATGCATACCCACACCCATAGGATTTCTTCAGTGAAATTGAGAGGCTACAACCGCGCCCTCAAGCTTTCTTATGTGCGATTGAGGCTTAGAGTAAGGAAAATTCTCACTTCTCAGACCAAAACTTTTGCAGACCAAAAATATCAAATATTTGTCTATTCATGTCCAGAAAGCATACTTCAATAGTAAATAATCTTCTATACATATATTGCAAATGATAATAGGTGTAGGGATATTATGGAGAGTTTATCCCTCTTAATGAGAAGCCCTTTAAGCCACTATTATTCAAGTCATCAACCTTTCTATAATACTATCATGCATCAACAAAAATATTAGATCATAAAGTCAAGCTATATCATGTTCTACAAAATATATCCATCATGGCCATAACATGTTAGCACCAACTACTTCCTAATTACATCATGAAATCAATCTTTCATCGAGGGTTAGTTTCAAATAGATAATAGGAGTATACTTCAAGAATCATGATCAAAACATCACTTCTTTATCACATAACTTAATCCATCAAGTTAGGACATTCAATTTTACCATATGTCATAATTACTAAGCTCACCAAAACATAACCCCGACCAATAAAAAGATCCTGAATATCAATCTCATTGTTACACTTCTATCATCATGGTTAGCATGCTTATCACAAATATTATCAATAGTATCAAGCTACCATATATAAGAATCAATGTGCAAGCCTTCTTTATGGGATCAACATATCCAAAATAGTATATTTTAGCCAAACGTCAAGTATACCAATATATCAAAAATCAATATTTCTAAGTAACTTCATCATGACTTAATAGAATGTAAGATACTTGTACAATACTAAGTGCACCATCTCATCATAAGTACCATGAATCAAACTTTCATATGCATGAGCCATTTGTGAAGGTGATTTTCTCATCATACCATAGGGCTTACCTTGCCATCCAAAGTGACATTGAAACAATACACCATACATACCTTGTAGTATTCAGATACCTACACTTTGTCAACTTTTCATCAGGTGCCTCTTTTCCTTTTTTCCAGTGCTAGCTCTTATCTTCCTGCACTATCCATGACCCTCAAGAAGGATCCACTTATCACATATTATCAAGGATTAAGAAGTATCCAAATACTCAAATATACATGTAGGAAGTATAAGTATCAAAGCAATAAACTCAAACAGGAATAGAATCACAAAGATGTAACATAAATATAAGAGGTACTTATCTTAATGAGAGGTGAGCTCTCCCTCTTGAACCAACCTTCAAGATTCATGAATCTCCATTGACCATAAAACATTGATGCCTTCAATTTTTGAACCAAGTTCACCAACTACCAAGCCTAGTTGAGACTATCCCATCTAGGGCTACATCAAATCTATCACAAGTTCTAGAACATCTTCACATGAATCATGATAAGGTTTCTAAATTGCATATCTCAAATATTTGTCATAATCCAGGGTTTCTACCAAACCCTAACAATCAAATTTCCTAGGGTTTTCTAAATAAGGTTGAGGTAAGGCAAGTCTCTACAAGCTTCACAGTTTCAATTTGATATGATTGAGGTTATCAATTGTATCATAGACCCTGACACTGCCAAGCTTGTAGAGACTTGCCTTAGGGTCTGTGATACAATTGATAACCTTAATCGTATCAAACTGAAACTACCAAGATTGTAGAGATTTGCCTTACCTCGACCTTCTTTAGTTTTGAAGGTAGATTCTATGAGCAAACATGCGAGGAAGAAATGGGTTCTCCCCTCTCTCCAGTGGTTGCGAACCTTTTTATGGAATATTTTGAATCTAAAGCTTTAGCTTCAGCTCCATTGAAGCCGAAAGTTTGGAAAAGATTTTTGGATGATACCTTCATCTTGGGGCCCCATGGTCAAGAGAAATTCAATTCTTTTCTACAACATCTAAACAATCAATCCAATTCCTTGCAATTTACCATGGAATCTGAGGTTAATGGAAGTTTACCCTTCCATGATGTGCTTATCTCCAAGAAATATGATGATTCTTTCTCCCACCATGTCTTTCGAAAGTAAACCCACATAGAACAGTATCTTCATGAAAATATCATCACTTTCCAGCCCAGAAACTAGGCGTTCTCAACACTCTAGCTACTAGGGCTTTAAGGGTTTTTGATGAAGACCATCTGATGGATGAGAAAACCCATCTTTTGAATGTATTTAAGAAAAATGGTTATAAAAAGTCGCAAGGTATCTATGCCTTTTAAAAGCAAACTAGGGACCTAAGACTAAGAAAGAGTCAGTTGAAGTAGCTTCTAGTATCTATCTTCTCTTTATCCAGGGTACTACTGACAAGATTGCTAGGATTTTGAGGAAACATAAGGTAGTCTCCACCTTTAGACCTTTTAAAACCATTCGTGGATCTTTAAGATCCTTCAAAGACCCTGTGGATCCCAAAAACATGAAGGGTGTTTATTTGATTCCATGTTCCTGTGGAACCCCCTTCATTGGAGAGACTGGTCGTTCCATTTCTTGGATAATTCAAGAGCACGCAATGGACCTTAGGAACTACAAAACTCATTCCTCTGCTTTAGCAAAACATGTTGAATTGTTGAAACACCACATTTGTTTAGAGGATTCTAAGGTCCTCGCTAGGGTTGATCATTTCCATCACCGTAAATTAAGAAAAGCCATTGAAATTGAGAAAAGAATTAGTACTCTTAATAGAAACGATGGATGGAAGTTAAGCAGTTCCTAAGTCCCTACCCTTCTTTCCTAAGCCCCCTGATTCCCCCGCCGCCCGCGCCCCCCCCCCCCACCACATCCTTTGTTTCCTTCTTTTGTCCCTATTATATATGTTACTGACAAATTCCTTTTCTTTTGATTGATTTTAGTTTATATATGAATTTTGTTATTTTTTTTAATAATATATTGAAGTATATATATTAATCAAACTTTAGTTATTAATAATTAAAATAACTGTTATCTTAATCTAATGAGATGTAGATATTTGATTCTTAATGAAGTCTCACTGAACTGGAGATCTTGGGTTTGAATCTTGTGCTACCCTTCCTCGGGTGAATAATGGACCTGTAAAAACGAAAATGGGAGAGTCTACAAAAAAAAACAAAGTCAGATAATAAATAAAATAAATAAATAAATTTCTAAATAACTAATTAAATGTTTACTTGGTCAATAAATTTCTTATTTAATTTTTTTAATTTGATCCCTTAACATTTAATTTAATTTTATATTATTTTTCTTTTTGACCGTCTAAAAGATATCGTTGCATCTCTCGTATAAAATTAGTGATATGATGTTGAGAGATTTAATCCATGTTGGCTTTTGGTAGATCCAGTATTAAGATGGATCTATCCTAGTATTAAAAAAATCTACTTTATTCAATGCATAACTTTTACTTACCAAACTTCAAAGATAACTTAATTGTGAAGTATTATATATAATAAACAATATAGTTACCAATACATTTTATTTACTTAACTAATTGCTTTTAATAAAATAAATATTTAATAAAGTCTAAGATGATATTGTTAATCATCAATACTTAATGGTCTAAATTGGAATTGAAAACAACATTGTCTATGGAGGCCACAATTTCGCAAGGATGACGAATTTCTCACCAGGCAAAAAAAAATAAAAAATAAAAATAAAAATTCTCCAAGAAATCCAATTGTGAGAGTGTTTAAATTATTTTTTTCATAGAAGAAATGAATTTAGCACCATGAAGAATTCTGGGGTAACCAAAATGAGCACCATTAAGAACCCTTAGGGTAGCCAAAATCCTGAAGCTTAACATTTTCAAAAAATTTTGTCGAATATCCTTAAATCATACCAAAATTCATTTTATTTTGTAGATAAAATTGTGACATGCTTAAACTACTTCACAATAGATTGGAGGGTTGAATTTACTTTTGATCTTATGCATGTGGGATGTGATACTTTAGTGCTTTTTAATTTGTGAGTTGTTTTCCAATATTAGTGTTTTTTAATTTTTAAGTTGTTTTCCAATATAATTTTTACCATACACACAGGGTAAACATTAGATTAAACATGACATGTTAACATCTTAAATGTTTTTGTTTGAGATCTACTTCAATACTTGGTTGTAGAGCTACTTCCATACTAGGTTGTAGATTAAACATGACATGTTAACATCTTAAATGTTTGCATTTGAGATCTACTTCCATACTAGGTTGTAGAGCGCCTCTGGGGGAAATTGATCTAATTATTATTATGTATAAACACAATATAAATTTAAAATATAAATATGTTTAGGAACACTCAAAAAAGAGGTATGGTAAATAAATAAAAATATAAATAAACTATAGCTATGGTAAATGAATAAAAATATAAATAAATTAGAGGTGTGGTAAATAGATAAAAATATAAATAAATTAGAGGTATGGTAAATAAATAAAACCTCTTTTTATATTACGAAAACTCAAAAAAGATGTGTTATTTAGGTGAAACCTATGGGCCAAATACCACGGGACAAATTATTATTAATAATATGAGC
>APFE030585962.1:72394-108565 GCA_000404065.3 Pinus taeda | reverse complement strand
AAAATACAATGAGTTATTTAACAATCAAAATATTTTATAGTGATATGATTCTTAACCATGGATATTCGCCCCAACATTATCATGTATATTATTAACTTGTAAATAGGATTTGTTACAATACATTGGGCCAATAGCATGCCTCTTATTAATATCACGTGCCCAAAACCCATAACTTAGTTCACAGTAAAAATATTTTATTTTAATTTAATTTTATAATATTTTTTTAATTGAAGCTAAAAGGAAAAAGGTTATAATTAGTTTTGAGATATATCTAAACCCTCTACCTCATGACTACTAAAAATATCCCCATAGAAATTAAATTAAATTTTTAATAAAATAAAAAATGAGAATACTTTTATATTTAAAGATGTGAAATTTATATAATACAAATACTATTAGTAAGAACCAACATAGATACATTTTAAGTAAGGATCCAAGTCATGACAACAAACAAAGTGAAGGCAAGAGAGAGGGAGGGAGATAGTGACAAAGCTCGAGGGTGGATAGAGAGAGAGAGAGAGAGAGAGAGAGTGAGTGACGGGGGGAGATGGAGATGGGGAGGTGGGAGAGAGAGGAAGGAAGAGAGAGAGTAGAGGAGAGAGAGAGTGATGGGAGGAGACAGAGATGGGGAGGTGGGAGAGAGAGGAAGGAAGAGAGATAGTAGAGGAGAGAGAGAAGGAGAGAGGGAGAGAGAGAGAGAGACATGGATTGGAGGGGGGAGAGAGGGAGGAAAGAACTAAGACATAGAGAGATAGAGGGGGAGAGAGAGAGAGGAAGTGACAAGGGAGATATGGAGAGAGAATGAACAAGAGAGGAGAGGAGGGAAGAGAGAGAAGAGGAGGGGAGAGAGATAGGGAGAGAAGGGAAAGAGAGAGAGAGGGAGGCATAGAGATGGAGGGGAGAGAGAGAAGGGAGAGGGAGGGAGATAGTGATAGAGTTGGAGGGAAGAGAGAAGGAGAGAGATATGGGGGGAGAGAGAAAGGGTGGTCGGAGAGAAAGGGAGAGAGAAGACTCAAGAGAGAGATGGAGTTGGAGGAGGGGAGAGAGGGACTAATAAGGGACCGATGGAGAGAGAGTGAACGAGAGAGGAGAGTGGGAGGGAAGAGATAGAATGAGAGAAGGGGAAGAGAGAGAGAGAGAGAGAGAGAGAGAGAGAGAGAGAGAGATGGAGAGAGAGTGTGTATTTTTGGGGGGTGTTATAGAGAGAGGGAATAAGAAAGAGACACATAGATACACATATAGATATTTATTGTATTATATAATCATCCTAGATCCATCTAAACCCTAATTTATCAAGTGCTAAGAGGGATCAAATCTCTCAAGGTGCAAACCTTTCCTCAAATTTTTCACTCAAAAAAGAGGTTTGCACCTTGAGAGGTTGGATCCCTCTTGGCCCTTGATAGATCTGGGTTAAGATGGATCAAGGCTAGTATAATGACAAGTTTCATTGTTTTGTTACCTATTCTCTCACTATAAACTTGTGTGAACATCAACAAAAAATCCGATAAGAAGCACATACTTTTGATATTTATACTGTTCAGGAAACTAGTGACATACATCTAATATTTATACAGTCCAGGAAACCAATATTAACATACATCTAATATTTATAATATTCAAATGGGGTATTGGAGTCATCCCATCCATGATAACATATCCATATGAAGAGCTCTCTTAAGGTTGTGTAATTACTGTGTTTCTCTTCTTGTTGAAGGTATATTAAACTCTCATTTACCTAAATAATTTCCATGATGATCACATATTTTTAGTATAAATTTTCCATATATAAGTAATGAACCTTATTCATCTTTCATATGTAACAATCTTCTTCATCGCCTTATTATTTCCTCATATGCAACAAACTACTCCATCATCATATCATTGCCTCACGAATGAGACCTATGTTAATGACTAGTGGTTTTTTATTGTGGGGTTATAATTATGTTCTAACTTATGACTCGGTATATCTCTCTCTCTCTCTCTCTCTCTCTCTCTCTCTCTATATATATTATAATATATATATATATATATATATTAATAATATATATTATATCAGAGGAACTTAATACTCACTGGCACGTAACCTTTGAACAAATAAATAAGTTGGCATTGTGAAACACTAATTTCAATGTGTAAAAAGAAACTTCACAAGAGGGGAGACATGAGTGAGTCTCTAGAAGGAAGTAATAGTACTAACCTAAGATAGAGACACGAGAGAAACAAAAGATTCATTAGTTATCTAGAGAATTAGCTCACATAGACACAACAATCATTAAATAAAATACAACACATCTTCAACAAGATAAGCACCAAAGCTAATGAAGTAGTTTAATTTCTTCAGTACATATGATTACACCATATATCGTAAACACCAAAGAATAGTCTTACAATATTCACGATACATGCATGAAAATGTGTTGGCTCAATAAGCTTCAATTATTAAGTGAAAGATCCAAGTACACCGTTACAATGATGAGACACTAGTTCCAGTAGTGGAGCATTAAGTCACTTCTTTCTTCTCCAAAGAATATTTTTCTCTCCTATGCCAAGTTAGAGAAGCCAAGACTAGCTCTTCAAATCCTAAGCCTCCAAAATCCCTTTGCTTGAGTTATGAGGTTTCTTTTATAATAAGAGGAATGACCTTTCATATCTCCTATGATTTTTGAGTTCCTAAATGAATTTTGAACTTCTATTTAACTCATTTGTCAACATGTGAATTTTCATGTTACACATATGACTCTTGGACTTCCACTTATTACAGTTTTTCATTTTCCCCTTTAGTAATTACATCATCACATCCATAGATGATGTGGTAAGATACATGGACACACATGACACTGTGATGAAACTTGTATAAGCCACAACTTGGAAATGATGACATGGACTTCATGATGAGGTGGCAATGCCAAGTTGTTCTCCTTGTTACTATGTCTTTGACTTCTTTATGATAGATATGATCTGTACTCCATTTTCACCCTCCAAAGGATCATGGATTAGCATTGAAATCCTTTGAGTTATCATGAAATGTCTCCATTTTGTCTTGGTCGAGGATCTACTTCATGTCTTCATGATGGTTCTTATTTGTGCTTCGTCTATGAAAGTGCTTCTTCACTTCTTCTCCTTGACATCTTCCTTGAGAATCACCTTGACTTGTTTAGGTGGTACACCTGCCAATGAACATCACTCATGACAATGAAAAATTAGTCTTGAAATCATCTATCCTATCTCTCCCTAGCTCATGGAAGAAGTTTCTTGTGATAGGTTTGTGAAAGGACTAAGAAGGAAGCACTTAATGAGGAGTGTGTAGCTGAACTCAATAGTGGTTTAGGAGAATACCATTGTTCATTAGAAATGTTTCATGCACTATGAAGAGAGGCTCTTCAAGGTCTAGTGCAGTGGGAAATGACAAGGAACAATGTGATGAGCTTGATGACTACGTCTACCCTATGCATTAGGCTCAAAGGAGTAAGAGACAATGAGAGCGCAGTTTGACTTGAAAATTACTGAGAGGAGTTTTCACCGAGGTCTAAGGTTGTGCCACGCACTAAGGAATCAAGAAAAGACAATTCTTGGGTGCAGATAGGGACCACAATAAATAGTGGGAGCAAGACTAAGCACTGTTACTACGCCACACGCTGGGCTTAAGGGCAGGTCTCTATACCAACACAATATGACTCAACAATGGCTAAATCTTCATTAGCAATGTGATCTTAGCCTTATGCTAGTGCATAAGGGGAGTTTAATGGCCAAGGGTTGGGTCATTATTTCCTTAAATTTCACTTATACACTAAGAGCGAAAGGCAGGCTTGGGAATAGTACATTTTGACTTGACAGAGGCTCATTATCTGCTAGAACTATGCTCTGTGTCTTATGCTAGTGCATTTTTCTCCAACATTGGTTATCTGTAAGAGGAGATTGTGTAGTTCATTGAGGTAGGTAGCATAAAGTTAGGTTACTTTTCCCATGAGGGTTCTCCCTGCATTGTGAAGGGAGGAGGGCCTTTGCGTTGAGCAGTTTGTTTTTACAAGAGGATGAAATAGGTCCTTGTTTTCAGCTACAGGTGCTTTATGAACTATGCAAGGCAGAGGTGATAAAAAATGAGTGTAGTGAGTCAGCATAAGCGAGAAGGCTTAAGTGAATATGCTTTGAAGGTTCTGAATGTGAAACCAAAGGAGCCTACCTTCAGAAAGACTTAGTGCATAAGTATAGGAGGAAGAGGTATCATCAATGGGGCTCATGCATAGGTTTTTCTCATCACCTATAAAAAGGGGAAATGCCTCCATAACCTGCACCGGGAAGTAGGATCGAGAAGCACTCCAAATTGGATAAGTGTGGGATTAGTAAAGTAAGAAGGGGAAAAGTATTTGAACAAGACTCAAACATGGATCACACACATGGAAGCCATGAATACAATCTAGGGGTATGCAAAGGACTCATCAACATCAATCACACCTTGAATAAATAGCAAAATGACACTTATTTCTAAGTGCAACAGTTAAAACACCACATTGCGACACTTAAAATAGAAGTGTGACAAAAGTTTCGACTATAACTAGAAAGTGAGATTAGTTGTAGGAATGTGTATAATGAATATCTTTATGATATATATGGTCATTTAATGCAGAAGAGTATGCTATAACTAACTCTAGTGATGTGCAAATTTGTTGTAGAAATTTTGAATAATTTAACACATATTCAACAGAGATTATCCTGATCATGTACTATTGCGGAAAACATACACAATACATAAGCTCCTCTATGTTGATCATCAATATAGCAGCATCAATAACAATAAAACATCAAGAGCATTCACACATTAACACAGTATGTATCCCGGGGAAAGCATCTCGCTAAAAACCCAACTATCTGTATATTAATGATTGAGTCATGTAACATTACACAGTATAATGCTTCTCACAAGTATCTCCACCTACCTGTTACACACAATACAGCTCAGATCTGAATCAATCATTGGCTCAAATCTCTTCGCTGCTTGCCTGCCTCCGCTGCTCAATACCTGCTTAAGAACTGATGATAATTCCAAGGCAACCACGTCTTTCCTTGGCTAAATCATGTGAGCACAAGCTACAATGTGGGCAAACTCATTGGCATACTCAATCCCTTGATTGTGCAAGATCTGATGCACAACTATAGTCACAACTGATAGCAATCTGATTCTCTAACACCTTTCCCTGCTGAACTGAACATGCACTGACATGCAACTGAGTTAACTGATGTATTCATTAGTTGTATTATGAGTTAATAACTTGTGAATTAATTAATAACTAATTCACCCAACTCATCTCTAGTCTATTTGCCAGTTAGACTAAAACAACCAGTTTAACAAAGCTAAACTGAACACAACTCCCTCAACTGCACCTCCAGTCCACTAAACTCAACTCACTTGAGTTCTAACTGAATTCCTGCATGCAAATATTAGTCATCCCATAGGTAACCACGTATTTCCTTCTGGGATCTGCATGTACCACATCCGTAGCTCATCCTGAAGTGCTCCAAGAGAATAAGACAAAGTTTATAGTCTAATATTATTATGAGCTAATAATATTTGACTGTTCTATATTCCGCTGTGGTGTCACTCCGCTGTGGTCTAAAAATAGAAGTCCATCTATTTTTCCAACTTGATCAATCATCCATAAACAGCAACCTGCAATCCATAGACATGATCTATATGTCTAAAAATAGACATAGTCTAAAAATAGACTTGCGCCAAAAATAGCCTGTGGGCCCACTTAGTGAAGGCGACTCTTTTCACTAAGCTCCATCATCTTGTTGCAATCTCAACAGTTGTGACACATGCAGGAGTGAAAATAGTTAGAAGCGACACTAGCGATAGTAAGAAAATGTGAAAACGACAGTTGCAAAAGCTAAGGAAATTGAAAGAGACACATGTCAAAGTGAAGATAACATGAAAACACAAATTTTTAAAGTGAAAACAAGAAAAAGAGACAATCATGAAAGTGAAAGTGACACTTATCAAGGAAAAAGTGTGCAAAAGAGGAAGTTGGGAAAAATCACTGAAAAAGAAGTATAATTGCAACGAGAATGAGGGAAGTTGTCAATGGAAAGTGTGCAATAAATTTCAACATAGGTTTAACATTACACAAGAACTATCTTGATAGGCTGCATTATTCCTGTTCGAGCTTGCATTAAGGAATAGTGCTTATGAATTCACCAAGGATTGAGCATGTGTGAGCAAGTGACTTTGACAGTTAGAAACCAGGGAGAAGACTTGAGCACTTAGCACAACATCAATAGACAATGAAGTGACCATAGAATGACATGTTGTAAGATCCTTAGTAGGCTCTAAAATTCAATTGTATGTTACACGTCATTTTGTCACCATTAGGCTAATGACCATCAATCCAGATCTTTTTCTATCCATCAAAGTGTTCCAAAGCATCCCCCTTGAAGGTTAGAAGCTAAAAAATCCTAAAGAGAATGAGAATTATATATTACATGGTCCAAAAACCTATTTTTGAATACCTGCCCGGTTCCCTAGCTATCTTTTCCACATACGTTTATTTGACCATTAAAGTCAACGGAAATTTGCGCTTTGTCTTCCACTATGAACTTCACACATGACTCAATAGAAGTAAAAATAAAAGATATATTCTAGAATCTTTGTTGAGTGAATATTTCCCAACTGAAAGCTTCGAGTTGATGCTTACTCATGTTTAATCACTATGTTCATGGAGCTAATTCCATCTCTTTATGGAGCCCTAATCCCACATTTTGAGGATCTCAAACCTCCTCCTCTTGGCCTATAAATAAAACATAGACCAGAGGGTTAGGGAGGACCACTGAAGGTAAACCTATGCTGTTGAAATAGGTCTAGAAGACTTGTCATTCAAGGAAAATATTGGAGAACATTGGAAGAGGCTTGTGACATCGAGGCAACTAGGTTGTATGTTTGTTCTCCTTTGAATTCAATACAAAGCAATTGTTATTTCCTAATTGCATCTAGCTTGATGTTATTTGTTAGATTCCTTGATCACTTGCATGGTTTATAATTGATTATTGATTCAACTATATGATGTATGTTCATTTAGTAACTTCATTTACCTTTGATTTTATATGCAACATGCTTTGATCCTTTTGAATGTTTTTGTCTATTCAGATCTCTTTTGGAGCATCGTGGAGAAGTTTTGGAAAGAATTGGAAAAGTGTCTAAGGCATTGAAGAAATTATGATTGTGGAAAGAATTGAAAGGACTTCTACAAGAACTTCACTAATAGGTAAGTGATATTCACATATTACATGTTTCAAGTTTTAGTTATAAGCTAAGGAAAGGTAGCAATTCTTTTGTTGTTTGTTACTAGTTTTTTTGAAAATCTAGGGAGATTCTTCTTGTCTGCAAGAAGGATTAATCTTCTATAACAAATTGGAGACCATACTAGGGAACATGTTGTTCTTCATCATCTACTTGTTTTGAATTTTGAACCTTTTCTCATGGCCTTGTTTGAGTGTCTGAAAGATATTAAAAGCTTGTATTTTGTGAATTTTTTGGTTTCATTTTTATTTTTTCTAAAATTTTCTAATACTACGCATTTTATCTTTAGAAATAGAGCGCATATCTACAAAGTGAGCCTTTAGCAACAATGCATATGCACACTAGATCAAACTGTTTTCCTACACACAAACCTGAAATTTTTGAAATTTTGATTTTTCCTTTCATTAAGTCCATTGAATTTTGTTTTTTACGCTTGATTACACTTGTTTACACCTTTGTAAAGTCTTTGTCAGTTTAATTGAGTGTTGTGAAAGAGTCTTCTTCAAAATTTATTGTTTTCATGAATTAGGGTAAAAGCTTCATCTCGTGTTTTATAGATCTATCAAAAGAAGGACTAGTTGTTCTTGATTTTATGTCTTCTTGTCTTTCTTCTCTCAAATAAATCATATTTAGTGTTTTTTTACCTATTTCTGAAATATTATTTTGTTAATGAAAAGTAGTGTTTTTCGAGAATAAGTATTTTTTATGAAAATGCTTCTTTTGGTGAACTTGAAATGAAAAGCTATTCTTTTTTAAATGTTGAAGTTTTTCAAACTTGTACTTTAGACAACATTAAATTCATACCATTCATTTGAAGAAATTCATTTTAAGGATTTGATTGGCATCCTTATGCATTTTGAAAATTTTGAGTGATTGTATGTTAAAGGAATGTTTCATGGTTTTTGAGTTATTTGGCGAATTGAAATATTAAAGGTTAATTTCTGCATTTGGGTCATTTGAAACTGAAATTTTTCATTCATGAAAAGGGATATGGTGAAATTAGGAGTTTTTGAAATTTCTTTGAAAAATTGAAACAACTCTCTCTTTACCTATTGTAGCACCTACAACCACCCTCAAAAATTTTTCCTTAGCTTCGTTTTGGAGTCTCCCAACCAACCATCCTTAGCAGCATGTCTTGCACTGTCAAGTACACAAGCTTCAGTGGTTTTCTAGCAGCATGATAGGCTGTGCATGATAGCTTGTTGCATTCCCCTTAGAGGTTGTTTCCCCGAACTTGGTCCAGTTACAGGCTGAACAACTCCCTCAAGAAATTGAGAAATTCTGGAGGGGAACCAACCTTCCCTCCAAAAATTGCACAATCCTGACTGGAAGCCTATTGGCCTCAGGAATTGCACAATTCTGCCTGTCAACCTTCCATGGAAAGACTGTGCAATCTGACCCAGCGGGACTGCTCAGCCCATAAATTGTGCAATCCTAGGTAGTAGTTAGATGCTCAACCCAAAAATTGCGCAATCCCTCTAGGTAGCCAACCTAGCTTCCTCCCAGAAACTGCGCAAAAGTTACCCTCAGTCATGCAGGTTGTTGCATGTGCCATCGGGTTGACCGATTCCACCCGGGATCGAGAAAACTTGACTTGCATGCATGGCCTTCTTTTTTCTGAAATAGAAAAAAGAACATGAAAAAGGCATCCCTAGATTTTATGGAGCTATTTTTAGTAGTTGGAGGTTACATGCAAAGATCGTTTTAGAATCTTTCCTTGAAGTGTCGATTTTTTCCTAGATTTGGGGGATGCACGTCACGAGCATCAAACTTATTTATTCGCTGCTTCAGAGCTCACTTATTCACATCGATATTAGAGCTTTTACATCCCACAACACATCCACGAGTCTTTGACACATCTAGCTCAGCTATTTATGGGTAAGTCCACTTAACTTGTCCTTTGCAACATTTCTGTCACTTTTTTTGTTTTGGCTTGTGTGAGTGTTGTCTGCTTGATTTCTGTGAATGCTTGCTGTCGTTTACATGCATATTATATTGCACTAGCACCATTTTAGTTTTTGTTAGCATCTCATTACTGTGGAATGCATGACACTGTTTTCCACTAACGGTCGTTGATTCGATAACTCGCTTCACACACATGCATGTTGTTTGTTTTATGAATCTCTCATTCACTGTTTGCATGCATGATCATTCACTCCTACTTACACTTAGTATCACCATGCATTCACATTCACATTTGCTTTTAGTTGCCCGTCCGCAGGTCTGGGTAGCCTTGACCTGGACTTTGTTTGACCAAGACAACATTACACAATCTTGAGAGGGAAGGCTCTACCTTCCTCCCAGAAAATGCGCATTTCTTCCCAGTGACTGTACTCCAGTCTTGCATTGTGCAATTCTAAGAGGCAGTGACTGTTGGCCCAGAAAATTGCGCAATGCAGTCACTAGGCCTGCAACCCTTGCTAGCTGAAATTGCACATTGCGCAATCTCAGCACCTAGCGTGCTAGTCTGGATTGCGCAATGCCCAATTCTTGCCAGCCTGCCAATAGTCTAGACTTCCTTTTGCACATTTCTGGTAGCCAGTCTCTCGGCCTCCCAAGAAAAATTGCACAATCCTTGCCAGTCGATCCCTAGGTATGTTGCATGTCGTTCCTCAAGTTTTCTTCAGTCTTAGCTGATAGATTTCTTGCCATGCATGTTGCAATGTCTCCAGATCTAGCAGGTGTTTGTCTGCCTCTCAGTAGTTCAGGATCAATGGCCTCCAAGAGAGCAGGAACAAAGGACATTGACGGAAGCGCAATTGGAGCAACAATCGAGAAAGTGTCTACAAGTTTGTCGATCTATGAAGACACCAAGCTGATTGTAGACAAGGACATCAAATTGAAATGGCAAGAGGTCAATGATGTATTTGCAGGAACATTTGGGGAAGACCTCGAAGACTACCGAGTCTATGTGAACATTCACAAGTTCGGCTTGTACCGGATTGCATGCAGGTATCTCGTGTTCCCATGCGCGGACATGATACATTGGATCGTCTCGCACACTGATCCTAAGACGATGACATTGAGTAGTGTTAGCAAGACGAAGATTGATATCCTCAGGGCACAGGATTATGAACATATGTACCATACGTCGAAGCCCGTTGTCACCATGGAAACACCCTTTAGCATACCTAGCAGCAATGCCAACTCTAGAGATATCTTGAAGAACTGGGTAAAGGAGTCAGCCAAATTCAGGATGACACCCAACCAGATCTACAAGATGAAGATATTGCAAAAGGCGTATCAATACTTGGTCATCTTTGCATGTCGCTTATATGGCCAAGAGAGCACGAAAACCTTCCCGTAGAGTTGGGTGATCGCGTTGGACCAACTGGCCAGTGAAGGAAAAACATCCAACTGGTCTGATATGTTGGCTCACAGGCTGAAGGAATATGTAACAAGAGATCGACAATAACCCAAAGGTCAGCAAGCGGAAATATACATGTCTTCTTACATCTTGGATGCAATCTATGCCCGTTAGGAGATCTTGGGCTTGAAGTTGGCATGGACATCAACGAAGACCTCTGTGAACACTTATTGTAAAATGTTGTTCGAATGCAGCTTCAGAGGAGTTATCACACAACTGTCTGATCATTTTTTCACCCCAGCGTACAAGATGATATTTAAACAAGATCCACCTTGCATGTCAAAGGCAACAATGGAGGCACTGATCGATATAGCAGATTGGCATGCCTCACTGTCTGACACCTTCATATGGATGTACAATGCAGAGAAGCCTCCACATGTTCTACCAAAGTTTTCCTTGGACAAGATAGTCATGCAGGAAGTATCAAACCACATCTCGGCAGGATTGTCAGCTAAGTTGCACCAAAAGAAGAAGGCAGCTTAGCCCGCTCTTCTGTTTCAGATCGGGTTATACGAGATACATAATTTCAAGCATGTGGATGTCAAAGCAGAGGAGATCAAGAAATATCCATTTGATGCTCGAAGCTATAGATTGAAGATCGCCTACTATGCCAGTTAACTCGTGACTAGCACTCCTTCTCCAACAATCCTTCTCTTTGACCAAACCACTGATGCCTTCACTAGTGTAGAGAGAATAACGTAGGTACATGATAATAATTATGGACACTACATGACAATTGGCATGTGATTAGAAAGATAATAGACATTTAAGAATGTTATAAATGGAGTAATTTTCAAGAAAATTAAAGGTTACCCTATGTAACTTTTAATAATGAGTAACTTAGACTTACTTGTCAAGTTAACACCCAAAAAATCATGAAATTGTATTGACATAGGCTTCACGTTTTGTAAAACATAAGATAAATAGGGATAATATGAAGTAAAAAATGAAACATTTCTAGGTCCTTACAAAGTACATTAACTTTTCAATGTATTGGTTGGAGGAATATGGTTTGATATGCTTGAATTTTAGAAATGTGTGGATTTCTCAAGACAATATTTTCTCTAGTTACGCCCTTTTTCACATTTTCTATCATTTAACATTGTTACATTTTCAATTCACAATCAAATATTTTATTTCATAATTTTTCATGTTGTAGTCTAATGGTTCTATGGTTTGGAGGTCTTAAGGGCATATTTTTTGCTCAAATTTACTTGAAAATATGACATAAATTTCTTGAAATCACAAATTTGAGGACATTCCACAATTTGATTTCCCGATGGGTTTTTGGGGTGCTAACGCCATTTATGTATTAAAAAACACATTTTAAACAACAAAAAATCATGATATGACCAAAAATGATTTAGTCAAAATCTAACCAAAAACTCCAAAACTTAAAATAGTTATACAACATCATTTTTCATCATTCAAGTTATTAACACTCTTTATCGTCTTAACAAACTAAGATATCCTAGAAAATTTAAAATTAAAATAAAATGACTATGTTAAAAAAATGTTTAACAAATTTTGTGTTATAGTGCACACCTAAAACCAATTTAGATTGATCTTATGGCTAATATATTACGTTGAGAAAGATCAAACTTCTTAATATACAAACCTTTCTTCTTAACATAAAAACATTAAATAAATAATATTTTAAATATTTTGATAAATAAAATTATATATAACATAGAGAAAAATATAATTAAAACTATAATTAAAACTATCTATGTATTTGATAAGTAAAATTGCATATACAAATTAAGAAATATAATTCAAACTATTTAAGTGTTTCACAAGTAAAATTTTATACACACAGAGCGAAATATAATTCATTATCCTGAACTAAAGTTTGGTTGCCAGCAAATTATTTAGAAAATGCAGATTCGTTGTCATTTCCAAAACTCATTTCCAGGAAATTACTTTTGAAAGCAGTAGTTTATAAGGCGATTTTTTGAAAGTTTTTTTGGCGGATTTTTCCGGTCAAAATCCGGCAGCAATTCATTGGAATTCCAAGTTTGATAGCTAGTTTTTGCACAATTAATGGCTCCCAGGGGTTTTTCAGGGCGCTGAATCCAAATATGCAGTTAAAACCATTTTAACTGCTAAAAATCAAGATTTAACCTCATTTTTTCCGCTGGATTCCGTCACCGAAATTTCCAAAAAATCACATTATAAACCACTCCCTTTTGAAATCAGCATCTCCGGATGCGGTCATTTCGGTTGGTTGACACATCGATGTTGGTGGAGCTCGCGAGTCGCGATACTTTTTAGAGCGCGTGGAATTATTGTCGTGCAAATAACGTATGTATGTAGTTGCAATGATGTGAAGTTTCGAATTCGAACTCAATTTTATTATTCTTAACCTGACTCAACAATGGTCGGCGACGAGGTGGCCATGGTTGTTAGACGGCGTGGAATTATCGTCCTTCAAACCCCTTTTTTGGCAAATAGTGTACAGTTGGCTAATATTCAACCTTATTATTCAATTTTCAAGGTGGGTCAAAATATTTTTCGTTGAATAATGGACAAGGTTTGAATTTTGGAAAGCTTACTCCATAGTAGATGTGAGGGGTAAATGTGAGGCGTAATGTAAATATGTAAACAATTTTATAACTTAGTATATAGAGTAAATGTGTAGGTTTAATGTAATTACATAAACAATTTTAAATATCGTCTTAATTAAAAAAAATAAAAGTGATTGTGGATAGTGCAAACATTTAAATGTTGGGTCAATTAATAACAAAAAGTTAAAGTAATAAAAATAATAAAATTCATTTTTTTTTTTATATTTTGATTTTGTTTTCAGCTTGTGAATAGACTTTGTTACAATACCATGGGCCAATACCATAGCTTATTTCATAACTAAAATATTTTATAACATTATGACAATATTCTTAACCATGGATATCCACCTCCACTTTACCATGAATATTATTAATTTGTAAAAATTAGGCTTTGCTACAATACCGTGGACCAATACATTGGCTTATCAAAATCACATGCCCCAAAAACATAACTTATTTCACAATCAAAATATTTTATAACAATACAAAAAATTCTTAACCATGGATAATCATTCCCACTTTACCATGGATACTATTAATTTGTAAATAGGCTTTGTTACAATACCATGGGTCCATACCATGGCTTATCAATACCACATGCCCAAAAAAACATAACTTATTTCACAATCAAAATATTTTATAACATTATAACAAGATTCTTCATAATGGATATTCACCTCCCACTTTGTCCTGGATATTATTAACTTGTAAATAGGCTTTGTTACAATACCATGGGCTAATACCTTGACTTATCAATACCACATGCCAAAATATAATGAGTTATTTAACAATCAAAATATTTTATAGCGATATGATTCTTAACCATGGATATTTACCCCAACTCTATCATGTATATTATTAACTTGTAAATAGCCTTTGTTACAATACCATGGGCTAATACCACGACTTATCAATATCACATGCCAAAATACGATGACTTATTTAACAATCAAAATCTTTTATAACAATATGATTCTTAACCATGGATGTTCACCCCAACTTTATCATGTATATTATTAACTTGTAAATAGGCTTTGTTACAATACCATGGGCCAATAGCATGACTTATTAATACCACATGCCCCAAACCTATAACTTATTTCACAATAAAAATATTTTATTTTAATTTAATTTTAATAATATTTTTAATTGAAGCTAAAGGAAAAATGTTATAATTAGCGTTGAGAATATATCTAACCCTTATCCTCATGATCTACTAAAAATATACTCATAGAAATTAAATAATATTTTTTAATAAAATAAAGAATGAGAATACTTTTATATTTAAAGATGTGAAATTTATATAATACAAATACTATTAGTAAGAACAAACATATATACATTTTAAATAAGGATCCAAGTCATGACAACAAACAAAGTGAAAGCAAGAGAGGGGGAGGCGGAGAGAGGGAGGGAGATAGTGACAAAACTGGATGGTGGAGAGAGAGAGAGAGAGAGTGATGGGAGAGATGGAGATGGGGTGGTGGGAGAGAGAGGAACGAAGAGAGAGAGTAGGGGAGAGAGAGGAGAGAGGGAGAGAGACAGAGACATAGAGTTGGAGGGGGGAGAGAGGGAGGAAAGAACTAAGACATAGAGAGAAAGAGGTGGAGAGAGAGAGGAAGTGACAAGGGAGAGATAGAGAGAGAGTGAGGGAGAGAGGAGAGGAGGGAAGAAAGAGAGGAGGAGGGGAGAGAGATAGGGAAAGAAGGGAAAGAGAGAGAGAGGGAGGCACAGAGATGGAGGGGAGAGAGAGAAGAGGGAGGCACAGAGATGGAGGGGAGAGAGAGAAGAGGAGAGCGAGGGAGATAGTGATAGAGTTGGAGGAAAGAGAGAGAGAGAGAGAGAGTGATGGGGGGAGAGAGAAAGGGAGAGATGGAGTTGGAGGGGGGGAGAGAGAAAGGGAGAGATGGAGTTGGAGTGAGTGATAAGGGAGCGATAAGGGAGCGATGGAGAGAGAGTGAAGGAGAGAAGAGAGTGGGAGGGAAGAGAGAGAAGGAGAGAAGGGGAAGAGAGAAAGAGAGAGATGGAGAGAGAGTGTGTATTTTTGGGGGCTGTTATAGAGAGAGGGAATAAGAAAGAGACACATAGATACAAATATAGATATTTATAGTATTATATAATCATCCTAGATCCATCTTAACCTTCAAAAAAGAGGTTTGCACCTCGAGAGGTTGCATGCCTCTCGACACTTGATAGATCTGGGTTAAGATGGAACTAGGCTGGTATAATTTCAAGTTTCATTGTTTCGTTACCTATTCTATCACTATAAACTTTTGTGAACATCACGAAAAATACGATAAAAAGCACATACTTTTAATATTTATATGGTTCAGGAAACTGATAACATACATCTAATATTTATACGGTCCAGGAAACCAATATTAACATACATCTAATATTTATAATATTAAAATGAAGTATTGGATTCATCCCATCCATGATAACAAATCCATATGAAGAGCTCTCTCAAGGTTGTGTAATCACTGTGTTTCTCTTCTTGTTGAAGGTATATTAAACTCTCATTTACCTAAATAATTTCCATGATAATCACATATTTTTACTATAAATTTTCCATATATAAGTAATGAACCATATTCATCTTTCATATGTAACAATCTTCTTCATCACCTTATTACTTCCTCATATGCAACAAACTACTCCATCATCACATCATTGTCTCACGAATGAGACCTATGTTAATGACTAATGGTTTTTTCTATTGTGGGGTTATAATTATGTTCTAATTTACGATTGGGAATCATATATATATATATATATCAAAGGAACTTAATAACTCACTCGCATGTAACCTTTGAACAAATAAGTAAGTTGACATTGTGAAACACTAATTGCAATGTGTAAAAATAGACTTTCACAAGAGGGGAGACATGAGTGAGTCTCTAAAAGGAAGTAACAGTACTAACCTAACACAGAGACATGAGAGCAACAAAAGATTCATTATTTATCTAGAGAGTTAGCTCACATAGACACAACGATCATTAAAGAAAATACAACACATATTCAACAAGATAACCACCAAAGCTAATGAAGTAGTTCAATTTCTTCAGTACATATGATTACACCATATATCGTAAACACCCAAAGAATAGTCTTACAATATTCATGATACATGCATAAAAATGTGTTGGCTCAATAAGGTTCAATTATTAAGTGAAAGATCCAAGTACACAGTTACAATGATGAGACACTAGTTCCAATAGTGGAGCATTAAGTCACTTCTTTCTTCTCCAAAGAATAGTTTTCTCTCCTATGCCAAGTTAGAGAAGACAAGACTAGCTCTCCAATTCTTGAGCCCCCAAAAGTCGTTTGTTTGAGTTATGAGGTTTCTTTTATAATAAGAGGAATGACCTGTCATATCTCCTATGATTTTTGAGTTCCTAAATGAATTTTGAACTTCTATTTAACTCATTTGTCAACATGTGAATTTTCATATTACACATATGACTCTTGGACTTCCACTTATTACATTTTTTCATTTTCCCCTTTCATAATTACATTGTTACATCCACAGACGATGAAAAAACTTGTATAAGCCACAACTTGGAAATGATGACATGGACTTGATGAGGTGGCAATGCCAAGTTGTTCTCCTTGTTGCCATGTCTTTGACTTATTTATGATAGATCTGATCTATACTCCATTTTCACCCTCCAAAGGATCATGGATTAGCATTGAAATCCTTTGAGTCATCATGAAATGTATCCATTCTATCTTGGTCAAGGATCTACTTCATGTCTTCATGATGGTTCTTATTTGCGCTTCTTCTATGAAAGTGCTTCTTTGCTTCTTCTCCTAGACATATTCCTTGAGAATCACCTTGCCTTGTTTAGGTGGTACATCTGCCAATGAAAAATTAGTCTTGAAATCATCTATCCTATCTCTCCCTAGCTCATGGAAGAAGTTGCTTGTGATAGGTTTGTGAAAGGAATAAAAAGGAAGAACTTAATGAGGAGGGTGTAGTTGAACTCAACAGTGGCTTAGGATAACACCATTGTTCATTAGAAATGTGTCATGCACTATGAAGAGAGGCTCTTCAAGGTCTAGTGCAGTGGGAAATGACAAGGAACAATTTGATGAGCTTGATGGCTAACATTGCACCATGCATTAGGCTTAAAGGAGTAAGATACAGTGAGAGCGCAGTTTGACTTGAAAATTATTGAGAGGAGGCTTCACTGAGGTCTAAGGTTGTGCCATGCACTAAGGAAGCAAGGCAAGACAAGTCTTGGGTGCAGAGAGGGACCACAATAAATAGTGGGAGAAAGACTAAGCATTGTTACTATGCCACACGCTGGGCTTAAGGGCAGGTCTCTATACCAACACAATCTGACTCAATAGTGGTTGAATGTTTATTAGCAATGTGATCTTAGCCTTATGCTAGTGCATAGGGGGATTTTTTTTTTTTGCTAAGTAAAGACTGAACTATTGTATTAAAAAAAAAAAAAAAAAGGAAAAAATATTTACAAGAGGTATACACCTCTGAGAGCTATGGATCAGCTCTCTGTCAAGAAATTCTCATTACAACTGATATTTCTGCTTGTAAGAGCCAGAAAAAAACAAAACCCCAAAAAGAAATGTCTTGAACAGAAATTGTCCAACCTGGACCTATTAAACATGACTAGGACAGACCAACAACCCACTAGTAGGATCCTACCACGAGATCTGAGACAGGGGACCGAGTTTACATAGCTGCTAAGCTTCAGAGAATGCAAACTATCGAGCCAGGACTGAACAAAAAAACAAAAAGAAGCGGTTCGCCTGAGTACAGGCTTACCCCAGAGAAGACGGTGGTCATTTGCTGTTGCCCTTTTTCGCCTCAGCTTCGCGAGCCAGTGCTCTTTGCTTCTGTTCTTCAGCTGCCTGGATCGGGTCTGGCTCCCAAGAAACTTCGACTCCAACAGGGACGTCCTTGATGTTGTCATAGCTAGGAGGCAGCTTGAGATAAAGTTTGTAGTCCAGCGAGTCTTCCTCTTCCGCAATTTTCAAGCCACTGCCAGGAGAATCCGTCTGAGTCTTCATAGATCCTTCAGCCGAGGTCATTGGTGCTTTGCGTTTAAGGCTGCGAAGTTCTTTGGCAGCTTCCGCCTGCTCTGCCGAGTAAACTTCAGTGCTATCTCCCTCCATTCGGCTTTGAACCTCTGGATTGTAGGAGGTGTCCTGAGCCTTGGAAGAATTATCAGAGGTGGTGGGCATTTTCTCCCCTGAATCCTGATTGCGACTGTCCTCCACCTCATCCTCCTCTTCGAAGATGACTGTAATGCGGGCTCTGATCACTGGTTTGTTTGTCCGACGATGGTAGCAAAGAGTAGCAATTTGAACCACGTTTTCCAAATCCTCGGAAGGCGTTGAGGCACCAGAGGGAGGCGAAGCGCACGCTAAGGGAGAAATCCTCTTCGGGCTGGTCTGTCTTCTCTGTTTTGTGCCGCTGGACTGGCTTGAGTGACCTCCCCTGCGAGGCGTCTTATAACCACCGCGAGGAGCCATGAGGGGCGTAATGAGCTTTACACAACCGAGCAAACAGAAATTGACTGATCTATCCCTGCGACGAGTCCTGCAAATACCGTTATGGATAATCCCCTGCACATTCGTCTGAACTGAGCGCACAATCCTGAGCACTGCGCAAGAGATGTCAACGCGGATGGGAATTCCGCTTGCAGAATTTCCCTGAACAATTCCCTGAACAATCGCAGGATTAAAACCGGAGCCGGCTCGCATACCTGAACCATAGTTTGTAGGTGCCATGATAAATGCTCTGGCCTCAGAACCTCGATAATCCTCCTGTCTTGAAGGGCCTTTAATGCCCTTGAATGTCCTGGCACCCAGAACCCGATCAAAACCATGGAGACCACCTGGCGGGAGCGTGAAGCCATGTGGCTTGAGCGTGGGGTGTAATGGCATTTCAAATCAAGCCTTAACACCCGCATCCGGGTGGTCTTGAACCTGCCTCTGTACATCTTGTTTTGAGATTTCCTGGAAGGTGTACCATGCATTCATTGGTACATTGCCTTGGAGGGATCCTTCAAAATGATTTTTTCCTCTTTCTGCTCCTATGTTAGCTAAGAAATCTGCTAATTTATTTCCTTCGCGTCTGATATGATTGAATGTTGCAGCTTTGTTATCCCTTAGCCAGAACTGAAGTAGCTCCAGCCTTGCTACCATTCTCCAGCTTCTACTAATCTTCTGTGCCTCTGTGCCTTGTTGAATCTTAATGGCCATGTTGATTAAGATTTGAGAGTCTCCCTCCACAATTAGGGGAAAGAAGTTATCCTTTTGAGCAATGTTGAGACCTTTCCATAATCCTTCGAGTTCAGCGACGTTGTTTGTATTCCAGCCAATGGAGCCAAAGAAGACTTTAAGCACTTGTCCATTGTGATCTCTGATAACTCCACCATATCCTGTAGCTCTCGGATTGCCCTTGGAAGCCCCATCAAAGTTGAGCATAAATGAATTGGGAGGTGGAGGGGTCCAGTGAGAGGGAGTATCCTTCTGTTTATTAATACTTCTTGCAGGGAAGTTGGTTGAGCTTAAATGAATTTGCCAATTATTCCAAATTGCCTGTTCCTTGTTGTTGGAAGGGAAATCCTCCTGTGACCAGCTTTTGATAGATAGAGTTTCCTGTATATTCATGACTATAGTCTGCCAAACTTGCTACACATCCATTGAGTGGTCTTTGAAGATTCTGCGGTTTCTCTCTTTCCAGAGATTCCACATAACAATTCCGGGAATTATTTGCCATAGCGAATTTAGGATGCTGCTTTGAAACGGGTGCTGAGGCCAGTTTCGTAAAGTATTATTTACATTTCCTATCTCACGTCCTTCCTTTTGGCAGCGAAAGGTGACTTTCTCCCACATTTGCCTGCTAAGAGGGCATAATTGCATAAGGTGCACAGTTGTTTCCTCCTCCATTTTGCAGTTGAAGCATATTGAGGGTCCTTCGAATTTTCTTTTTCTGAGATTATCCCAGGTGAGTATCCTGTTGTGGGAGAGTAGCCAGAGGAATGTAGATATTTTTGGCCAGATCGGGGGGTTCCATATTTTTTCCCAAAGTTTGTCCTTGATGAGCTGATCTTTGATAATAATGTGGTAAGCTTCTTTGGTCGTGTAGGTTCCTTTCTCTTCATAACCCCACCTTAATTTGTCCTGCTCGGTCGATTTAAGAATTTGTCTCTTTTGGAGCTCTTCAGCAAGGGTATGTTGGGCATCTTCTGAACTGTTTGGGATCAACTCTTGGGTTTTTCTCCAAATCCTATGATCTGAGTTTCCATGATCATGCCAGAATTGGTTTACCTTTTCCTGTTGGTGCAATTGGTGATCAGGGATTCCTTGAATGACGTTGGCGAGGCGTGGGGATTGTTGCCAAGAATCCATCCAAAAACGCGCAATGCTACCGTCCTTCACTTCCCAGAAACTATGACTTTGTATAAGATTTCTGTGCATAATCGCAGAACCCCAGATAATTGAGCCTTTGCTAGTTTCTGTCATTCTTATACGTTCCTCAAGAGGTAGATTGCTGGTATATTTAGCAGACCAGAATTTTGCCCATAATGTTTCTGGGAACGCTAGCCATTTCCACCAAATTTTTGCTCCCATGATCGCATTGCTGTGTTCAGGATCTCTGAGACCAATTCCTCCCACTTTCTTAGGGAGGCATGCTTTTTCCCATTTAATTAACGCCCATTTCCTATTGTGACCAGAGCTGCCCCACAAGAAGTTACGTTGCAGCTTCTTGATGGCTTTAAGGACCCACTTTGGCGCTGCCAGAATAGAAAATAAGTAAAGAGGCATGGATTGTAAAACAGCTTTAATGAGCACAAATCTGCTTGCCATGTTTAGGGAGCGGTGAGTCCAGAGCAGAAGCCTGTTTTCCAGCTTGTCCAAAAGGATTGTCCAGGAAGAATGTTTCCTAGCTGACTCAATGAGAGGGGCGCCAAGGTAAGTGGATGGTAAGGAAGCAATGGAGAATCCCAAGATTCGCGCTATGGATCGCTGAGTGGTCGGGTGGGTGTTAAAAAAGAAGATCTGAGACTTGATCCTATTGATGCAAGCCCCTGAAGCAGTAGAGAAAATGTTAAGCAGAGAGTTGAGAGCTCAAGTTTCTTGAACAGAGGGGTGGCCAAAGATCATATTGTCGTCTACGAATTGCTGATGAGAGACAGTGGGCGCGTCATGGAGAGAGATGCCTTTGACAGCATTGGACTGAAGAGCAGCATGAAGGCTTCTTCCCAGACCTTCCGCCATAATTATAAACAAGAAGGGAGACAGGGGGTCGCCTTGCCTCAATCCTCGAGAGGGGCGGAAAGTGGCAGAAGGAATCCCATTTATCAGAATGGAGAAGAAGGAGGAAGAGACCATATTCATGATCCATCGGATCCAAGGATGTGCAAAACCAAAAGCACTTAAATTTTTTTCCATATAAACCCAGCTTATGCTATCAAAAGCTTTTGAAAGATCAATTTTTAGAAGCATACCTGGTTTTTTTGCGAGCTTTAGAGAGTGTATGACTTCATGCGAAAGAATTATTCCATCAGTAATTTGCCTTCCTTCAACATACCCTGATTGCTCCGGGGAGATGATGCCTGGCAATATTGGTTTTAGTCTTACAGCCACCACTTTAGAGACAATCTTGTAGATAATATTACATAGAGCAATGGGCCTGAATTTGTCGGGGGTGCTGGAGTTTTCCGATTTAGGGATTAAGGCTATAAAGGTGGCATTGAGACCTGGATACATCCATCGTAGGCTTCGAGACTCTTCTACCACTTGCCAAACCTCCCATTTAATTAGTTCCCAGAAGTGATGAAAGAAGTTTGAAGAAAAACCATCGGGACCTGGAGCTTTACCAGCTTTTAAAGATTTTGCAGCGGATTCCACCTCCTGTAAACTTATGGGTTTAAGAAGCAGGGTGTTTTGTTCCTCAGACACTAGGCGCGGTATATTCCTAGTTATGTTGTTTATGGCCTCATCTCTATTGATATTTGGCTCTTGGCTCATATCTTTGAAATAATTGAGGAATTCCTTTTCTATATCCTCCTGGGTTTCCAGTTTGTCGCCTTGAGCGTTTATAACCTGAGAGATTTGATTGTGCATTCTTCGTTGCACTGTGGTTCTATGGAAGAACTTGGTATTCTTCTCACCTTCCTTCAGCCATCGGATGCGGGATTTTTGTCTCCATAGAACTTCCTCTTGTTGCTCTCATTCCTGTAATTTACTTTCCAGTTCTTGTTCCTTGTGCGCCAGCTCCTCTGTCCGTCCTTCTAAGATTAATCTTTGTTGAATGGATTTGAGATCCTGAAGGATCGATTCCTTTTCCTTAAAGATGTTGCCAAAGTTTTCCTTATTCCATTTCTTGATTTCTCCTTTTAAGAACTTCAATTTCTTTTGAAATCTGGCCATTTTGGATTTCTCTATGGGGTTGCTGTTTTGCCAAGTTGTAGTTATGAAATCCTTGAATTCTGGATGTGAGAGCCAGAATGCTTCAAATCTGAAGGGTTTTTTGCTGTTGTTGCCCGGTCTCTTTCAATTCATTTCTATGGGCCAATGATCTGAACCTGAGAAAGGGATGATGTGTGCTGTAAATTCGCCTCCCACATGGATAGCATTGTCAAAGATCAAGAACCTGTCCAGACGCGACGCAATCTGCATGGGAATAATCCTTTTGTTCGTCCAAGTATAAAGGCTATTAGCTGTAGGAAGGTCTATAAGCCAGTTGCTCTGAATGAAATCCTTTAGAAGTGTTCCATCTTTGTTGGGTCTGCAACGTCCTCCTATCTTTTCCTCTGAGTTAGCTATCATGTTAAAGTCACCTCCTGTTACCCACAACAGATGTAATCTGTCCTGATTGAGCCTTGCTATTGAATGTAGAATTGCTGCTTTCTGCTGCGTTTCTTGGGGAAAATAGACATTCGTTAAATGTCCATGAATGTTGGTACCTATGAGATGAAAACAGGCCTGAATGAAGCTTTTATTAGCATGAATATTAGTTAACTGAATCTTTCTGGCATCCCAAAGAATTGCAAGTCCTCCTGAGGCTCCTTGCTCTTCCACTGCTGTTACTTGGCCTCCCGCCCATGCTTTAGCCGCTGCTCTTTCTATAAAGTTTAGAGAGCATTTAGTTTCTTGGAGAAATAAGATTGCTGGTTGTTCTTCCATGATCAAGTTTTTTAGGAGTTTACTTTTCCTGGGGCTATTGAGCCCTCTTATGTTCCAAGAGATTAACTTCATTGGGAAGGGTTGAAGTTGGTGTTGAAGTACTTAGTGAGTTTGGCATATCTGCCAGATCCCACTAGAATTGCTCCAAGCTTGATAGTTCTTTCCAACTCTGTTTTCCTGCCTCTTTTTTTATTGTCTTTAAAAGAAAATTTTCCATCCCATTTGCTTCCAGTTTGTATTCCAAGGGAGTACTTCTTTTGTGCCTTTCTTAATATTTCCACCAAATTGTCAACTTGTGTTTCTTGGATTTTTTCAAAGTTCCCTAGTTTGCAAGCTTGTTCCATTCCTATGAGATCCAGTTGCCCTATATCAATTGTATCACTGTCATCTTCCATGGGTTGAGTTTCTTGCGAATGTTCTTCTACCTCCTTCCCTTTGTCTTTACTCTACAAAGGTTTGTCGATATCCATATCTGGGCTGCTTCCGGGATCGGAGATCTGCGGATTTTTTTCACTTTGCTGAGACGGGCTTGATTTCTCCGGCGCTGATGTCTCATGAGTTGTCTTTTCCTTGCTGAGTTCATCTGGCGATGTCATTTTTGCTAGCGCTTCAAAACTATTGCTGGTAGAAGGGTTTTGGTTCTCCCCTGGTGAAGATTTTGGAGGAGCATTCGGCTTCTTGTTGCTTCGTCTGCGGTTGGTCACTTTAGTGAAGCCATTCTGTTGTTGGGATTCGGGATTCAGTGGTGTTGCTTCTTTCTTATTCAGGGGACAATCTCGGAATAAATGGCCAATCGCATGACATTTTCTACATTGAAAGGGTACTTTTTCATAATCAATCACTTGGACCCAGTCATGATCCTCATGGAAAAGTCTGACAGTGTCCGGCAGAGGTTGCTTTAGATCCATGTAAACACAGATCCGAGCGTAGGAGACAAATGTGGTGGGTTTCACCGTTTTGGTTTCTTCAGCAACTTTAATGAAATCTCCTATCATTGATACAATGGACTTTAGAGAATCTTCATCCCAATATTCCCATGGCAACGAGTAGAGACGGATCCATACCGGCGCATAGCTAAGGTCTTCATTATCTGGATTGAAACGTGCTGCCCATTCTCTGAGATAGAGCCCAGCTGAGTTGAAAAAATAAGGCCCTCCATCAAATACTCTATTTCTATCTTCCAAGCAGTTGAAAATAGCTGTAAAGAAACCTTTGGGCCCTAGGAGAAGGGTTATTTCTCCCTTTGGCTTCCATTTATGATTTATCCAACCTCTTAGAGCTCTTTCGTTTGGCCAGAAGCCCAGAAATTTCCCTATGAGCGCATGATCATGCATATATTGTATTCTTCCATTTATTCTTTCACTAGGCAATTCAACTTCTGGCCTATGAGTGGCAACGGGTTTATAGGTGGACGAACTAACCTTTTGATTTTCATTTGAGCCTTGAGGATCGGTGTCTGTCTGTGGTTCCTATGCGGATTTTGATTGATTGGCTGAATCTGGATTTGCATTACCTTCTCGTCCTTGCTGGCTTCCATCGACGGTCTGAAGGACTGCCCCATCCCCCTGTGGGGGTATCATTGGGACCGCCTGATCTGCCTATGTCCTGGAGTACTGGCAGCGGTGAACGGTTCTGAAGATGCAGAGCAGGAGCTCTGCCGCCGCAGGCTTCCTGTCAGGAGAAACCCTAACTCTTCAAATCGCCTACGCGCGCTCTCATCTTCCGTCTCGCCTCAACTTTGCATAGGGGGATTTTAATGGCCAAAGGTTGAGTCATTATTTCCTTAAATTGCACTTATACGCTAAGAGCGAAAGGCAGGCTTGGGACTAGTACAGTTTGACTTGACAGAGGCTCATTATCTGCTAGAACATGCTCTGTGTCTTATGCTAGTGCAACTTTCTCCAACAGTGGTTATCTGTAAGAGGAGATTGTGTAGTTCATTGAGGTAGGTAGCATAAAGTTAGGTTACTTTTTCCATGAGGGTTCTCACTGCATTGTGAAGGGAAGAGGGCCTTTGCATTGAACATTTTGTTTTTATAAGAGGATGAAATAGGTCCTTGTTTTCACCTATAGGTGCTTTATGCACTATGCAAGGCAGAGGTGATAAAAAATTAGTGTAGCAAGTCAGTATAAGCGAGAAGGCTTAAGTGACTATGCTTTGAAGGTTCTGAATGTGAAACCAAAGGAGTTGACCTTCAGAAAGACTTAATGCATAAGTCTAGGAGGAAGAGGTATCATCAATGGGGCTCATGAATATTTTTTTCTAATCACGTATAAAAAGGGGAAATGCCTTCATAACCTGCACTGGGAAGTAGGATCGAGAAGCACTCCAAAATGGTTAAGTGTGGGATTAGTAAAGTAAGAAGGGGGAAAGTATTTGAACAAGGCTCAAACATAGATCACACACATAGAAGCCATCAATATAATCCAGGGGAATGCACGAGACTCATCAACATCAATCACACCTTGAATAAACAACAAAATGACACTTATTTCTAAGTGCGACAGTTAAAACACCACATTGCGACACTTAAAATATAATTGTGACAAAAGTTTCGACTGTAACCAGAAAGTGAGCTTAGCTGTAGGAATGTTTACAGTGCATATTCTTATGATATGTATGATCATTAAATGCAGAAGAGTGTGCTATAACTAACTCTAGTGATGTGAAAAGTTGCGACACATGCAGGAGCGAAAATAGGTAGAAGCGACACTTGCGATAGTAAGAAAATGTGAAAACAACAGTTGTAAAAGCTAATGAAATTGAAATAGACACATGTCAAAGTGAAGATAACATGAAAACATAAATTTTTAAAGTGAAAACAAGCAAAAGAGACAATCATGAAAGTGAAAGCGACACTTCTGAAGGAAAAAGTGTGCAAAAGAGATAGTTGGGAAAAATCACCGAAATAGAAGTATAATTGCAACGAGAATGAGGGAAGTTGTCAATGGAAAGTGTGTGCTGAATTTCAACATAGGTTTAACATTACACAAGAACTATCTTGATAGACTTCATTATTCCAGTTTGAGCTTGCATAAAGGAATAGCGCTTATGAATTCACCAAGGATTGAGTATGTGTGAGCAAGTGACTTTGACAGTTAGAAACCAGGAAGAAGACTTAAGCACTTAGCACAACATCAATCGACAATGAAGTGACCATAGAATGACATATTGTAAGATCCTTAGTAGGCTCTAAAATTCAAGTGTATGTTACACGTCATTTTGTCACCATTAGGCAAATGACCATCAATCCAGATATTTTCCTATCCATCAAAGTGTTCCAAAGCATTCCCCTTGAAGTTTAGAAGCTAAACAATCCTAAGGAAAATGAGAATTATAGAATACATGGTCCAAAAACCTATTTTTGAATACCTGTGATGTTCCCTAGCTAGCGTTTCCGCATATGTAAATTTGACCATTATAGTCAGTGAAAATTTTCACTCTGTCTTCCACTGTGAACTTCACACATGACTCAACATAAGTAAAAATAAAAAGGTATATTCTATTAGCTTTGTTGAGTGAATATTTCCCAACTGAAAGATTTGAGTTGATGCTTACTCATGTTTGATCCCTATGTTCATGAAGCTAATTCCATCTCTTTATGGAGCCCTAATCCCACCTTTTGGGGATCTCAAACCTCCTCCTCTTGGCCTATAAATCAAACACAGATTAGAGGGTTAGGGAGGACCATTGAAGGTAAACATATGCTGCTAAAATAAGGCTAGAAGACTTGTCATTCAAGGAGAGATTGGAGACCATTGGAAGAGGCTCGTGACATCAAGGCAACCAGGTTGTAGGTTTGTTCTCCTTTGAATTCAATACAAAGCAATTGTTATTTCCTAATTGCATCTATTTTGATGTTATTTGTGAGATTTCTTGATCACTTGCATGGTTTATAATTGATTATTGATTCAACTATATGATGTATGTTCATTTAGGAACTTCATTTACCTTTGATTTTATTTGCGACATGCTTTGATCTTTTTGAATGTTTTTTCCTATTCAGATCTCTTTTGGAGCGGCATGGAGAAGTTTTGGAAAGCACTGGGGAAGTGTCTAAGGCATTGAAGAAATTATGGTTATGGAAAGAACTGAAAAGACTTCTACAAGCACTTCACTAATAGGTAAGTGATTCTTCACATACTATGTGTTTCAAGTTTTAGTTATAAGATAAGGAAAAGTAGCAATTCTTTTGTTGTTTGTTAGTAGTTTTTTTTGGAAATATATAGAGATTCTTCTTGCCTGTAAGAAGGATTAGTCTACTATAACAAATTGGAGACCATACTAGGGAACGTGATGTCCTTCATCATCTACTTGTTTGCAAAATCCTTATCATTTCCAAAATCATTGGCAGAAAATTACTTTTGAAATCTGCATCTCAGATGCGGCCATTTCGGTTGCTTGAGTCGCATCGACGATGGTGGAGCTCGCGAGTGGAATTATTGTAGTTGCAATGATGTGAAGTTTCGAATTTGAACTCAATTTTATTATCCTTAACATGAGTCAATGGTCGGTGAGGAAATTCATTCTGCGAATACGTCATTCAGTTTCTGTATTTCAGAGGCAACTATGAGTGCCGGAGGCGGCCATGGTTCTTAGAACGCGTGGAATTATTGTCCTTCAAACCCCTTTTTCTGGGAATAGTGGACAATTGGCTAATAGTAAAAATTTCTTGTTGAATAATGGATAAAGAACGGACTTCGAATTTTGGCAGAAATTAAGTTACACGTGAAATATATGGTTGAATGATGTGATATGAATGAACTTTAAACTTTGGCGGAATTAAGTTAATATTGATACTAAAATTAAATTGACAAAGGATTTCTGATTGGATACTAAAGGGAAATTTATTTTTAAAATTGATTATGTCGAGACTTATTTTACAATTTATTATAGAGTAGATGTGTAGGCTTAATGTAAGTATGTAAACAATTTTGCAACATAGTATAGAGTAGATGTGTAGGCTTCATGTAAGTATTAATGTAAGTATGTAAACAAAACAATTTTAAATGACGACTTATAGTGCAAACATTTAAATGTTGGGTCAATTAATAAAAAAAGTTAAAGTAATAAAAATAATAAAAATCAATTTGTTATATTTTGATTTTGTTATTAGCTTGTGAATAGAATTTGTTACAATACCATGACTTATCAATATCTCATGCCCAAAAACCATAAATTATTTCATAACCAAAATATTTTATAACAATATGACAATATTCTTAACCATGGATATTATTAACTTGTAAAAATTAGGCTTTGTTACAATACCATGGACCAATACCATGGCTTTATCAAAACCACATGCTGGAAACACATAATTTATTTCACAATCAAAATATTTATAACAATACAATTTTTTTTTAACCATGGATATTCATCCCCCACTTTACCATGGATAGTATTAATTTGTGAATAGGCTTTGTTACAATACCATGGGTCAATACCATGGATTTTCAATACCACATGCCCAAAAAACATAACTTATTACACAGTCAAAATATTTTATAACAATATAACAAGATTCTTAATCATGGATATTCACCCCCACTTTGTCCTGGATATTATTAACTTGTAAATAGGCTTTGTTACAATACCATGGGCTAATAACCTTGACTTATCAATACAACATGCCAAATTACAATGACTTATTGAGCAATCAAAATATTTTATAACAATATGATTCTTAACCATGGATATTCACCCTAACTTTACCATAGATATTATTAACTTGTAAATAGGCTTTGTTACCATACCATGGGCCAATACCATGACTTATTAATACCACATGCCCAAAACCTATAACTTATTTCACAATAAAAATATTTTATTTTAATTTTAATAATAATATTTATTTAATTTGAAGCTAAAAAGAAAAAAAGTTATAATTAGTTTTGAGATATATCTAAACCCTCTATCCTCATATTACTAAAAATATCCCCATAGAAATTAAATTAAGTTTTTAATAAAAATACACAATGAGAATACTTTTATATTTAAAGATGTGAAATTTATGTAATACAAATACTATTAGTAAGAAGCAACATAGATACATTTTAAGTAAGGATCCAAGTAATGTCAAAAAACAAAGTGAAGGCAAGAGAGGGGGAGAGGGAGGGAGATAGTGACAAAGCTGGAGGGTGGAGAGAGAGAGAAAGAGTGATTGGGGGAGACGGAGATGGGAGGTGGGAGAGAGAAGAAGGAAGAGAGAGAAGGAAAGAGGGAGAGAGAGAGAGAGAGACATGGAGTTGGAGAGGGGTAGAGAGGGAGGAAAGAACAAAGACATAGAGAGATAGAGGTGGAGAGAGAGAGAGGAAGCGACAAGGGAGAGATGGAGAAAGAGTGAGGGAGAGAGGAGAGGAGGGGAGAGATATAGGGAGAGAAGGGAAAGAGAGAGGGAGGGAGGCACAATGATGGAGGGGAAAGAGAGAACGGGAGAGGGATGGAGATAGCGATAGAGTTGGAGGGAAGAGAGAGAGAGAGAGAGAGTGATGGGGGGGAGAGACAAAGGGAGTTGGGAGAGAAAGGGAGAGAGAAGACTCAAGAGAGAGAGGGAGATGGAGGGGGAGAGAGGGAGTGATAAGGGAGTGATGGAGATAGAGTGAAGGAGAGAGGAGAGTGGGAGGGAAGAGAGTAAGGACATAAGGGGAAGAGACAGAGAGAGTGTGTGTATTTTTGGGGGGTGTTATAGAGAGAGGGAATAAGAAAGAGACACATTGATACGAATATATATATATATATATATATATATATATATAGTCCATCCTAGATCATCTACCCTGATCTATCAAGTTCCAAAAGGGATCAACTCTCGAGGTGCAAACCTTTCCTCAATTTTTGCACTAAAAAAAGAGGTTTTCACCTTGAGAGGTTGGATCCCTCTTGGCACTTGATAGATCTGGGTTTTGATGGATCTATGATGGTATAATTACAATTTTCATTATTTCGTTACCTATTATCTCACTATAAACTTCTGTGAACATCAACGAAAAATCTGATAAGAAGTACATACTTTGATATTTATACGGTTTAGGAAACGAGTAACATACATATAATATTTATATGGTCTAGGAAACCAATCTTAACATACAACTAATATTTATAATATTAAGATGAAGTATTGGATTCATTCCATGCATGATAGCAAATCCAATGAGGATCTCTCTCAAGGTTGTGTAATGATTGTGTTTCTCTTCTTGGTGAAGGTATATTAAACTCTCATTTACCTAAATAATTGCCATGATGATGACATATTTTTTTATAAATTTTCCATATATAAGTAATGAACCTTATTCCTCTTTCATATGTAACAATCTTCTTCATCACCTTATTACTTCCTCATATGCAACAAACTACTCCACCATCATATCATTGTCTCACTAATGACACCTATGTTAATGACTAATGGTTTTTTATTGTGAGGTTATAATTGTGTTATAATTTCCAATAGAGGTTATCATATATATAAATATTATAATATAATAATTAATTATTATAAATATATCTCAGTAGAACCTTTGTACAAATAAGTAAGTTGAAATTGTGAAAAACTAATTACAATGTATAGAAAGAGACTTTCACAAGAGAGGAGACATGAGTGAGTCTATGGAAGGAAGTAATAGTAATAACCTAATATAGACACATGATAGCAAGCAAATATTCATTAGTTATCTAGAGAATTAGCTCACATAGACACAATGATCATTAAAGAAAATACAACACGTCTTCAACAAGATAACCACTAAATCTAATGAAGTAGTTCAATTTCTTCAGTACATATGATTACACCATATATCGTAAACACCAAAAGAATAGTCTTACAATATTCATGATACTTGCATGAAAATGTGTTGACTTAATGAGCTTCAATTATTAAGTGAAAGATCCAAGTACACATTTACAATGATGAGACACTAGTTCCAATAGTGGAGCATTAAGTCACTTCTTTCTTCTCCAAAGAATAATTTTCTCTCCTATGCCAAGTTAGAGAAGCCAAGACTAGCTCTCCAAATCCTAAGCCTCCAAAATCCCTTTGCTTGAGTTATGAGGTTTCTTTTATAATAAGAGGAATTACCTTTCATATCTCCTATGATTTTTGAGTTCCTAAATGAATTTTGAACTTCTATTTAACTCATTTGTCAACATGTGAATTTTAATATTACACATATGACTCTTGGACTTCCACTTGTTGCATTTTTTTCATTTCCCCCTTTAGTAATTACATAATTACATCCACAGATGATGTGGCAAGATACATGGACACACATGACACTGTGATGAAACTTGTATAAGCCACAACTTGGAAATGATGACATGGACTTCATGATGAGGTGGAAATGCCAAGTTGTTCTCCTTGTTCCTATGTCTTTGACTTATTTATGATAGATATGATATGTACTCCATTTTCACCCTCCAAAGGATCATGGATTAACATTGAAATCCTTTGAGCCATCACGAAATGTCTCCATTCTATCTTGGTCGACGACCTACTTCATGTCTTCAAGATGGTTCTTATTTGTGCTTCTTCTATGAAAGTGCTTCTCCGCTTCTTCTCCTTGACATCTTCCTTGAGCATCACCTTGCCTTGTTTAGGTGGTACACCTGCCAATGAAGATCACTCATGAGAATGAAAAATTAGTCTTGAAATCATCTATCCTATCTCTCCCTAGCTCATGGAAGAAGTTGCTTGTGATAGGTTTGTGAAAGGACTAAGAAGGAAGAACTTAATGAGGAGGGTGTAGTTGAACTCAACAATGGCTTAGGAGAACACCATTGTTCATTAGAAATGTGTCATGCACTATGATGAGAGGCTCTTCAAGGTCTAGTGTAGTGGAAAATCACAAGGAACAATGTGATGAGATTGATGACTAAGACTGCACCATGTGTTAGGATCAAAGGAGTAAGAGACAGTGAGAGAGCAGTTTGACTTGAAAATTACTGAGAGGAGCTTCACTGAAGTCTAAGGTTGTGCCATGCACTAAGGAAGCAAGACAGGACAAGTCTTGGGTGCAGAGAGGGACCACAGTAAATACTGGGAGCAAGACTAAGCATTGTTACTACGCCACACGGTGGGCTTGAGTGAAGGTCTTTATACCAGCACAATCCGACTCAACAACGGTTGAATGTTCATTAGCAATGTGATCTTAGCCTTATGCTAGTGCATAGGGGGAGTTTAATGGCCAAGGGTTGAGTCATTATTTCCTTAAATTGCACTTATACACTAAGAGAGAAAGGCAGGCTTGGGACTAGTACATTTTGACTTCACAAAGGTTCATTATCTGCTAGAACTATGCTTTGTGTCTTATGCTAGTGCAATTTTCTCCAACAATTGTTATATGTAAGAGGAGATTGCGTAGTTCATTGAGGTAAGTAGCATAAAGTTAGGTTAATTTTCCCATGAGGGTTCTCACTGCATTTTGAAGGGAGGAGGGCCTTTGGATTGAGTAGTTTGTTTTTACAAGAGGATGAAATAGGTACTTGTTTTCAGCTATAGGTTCTTTATGCACTATGCAAGGCATAAGTGATAAAAAATTAGTGTAGTGAGTCAGTATAAGCTAGAAGGATTAAGTGACTATGCTTTGAAGGTTCTGAATGTGAAACCAAAGGAGCTGACCTTCAAAAATACTTAGTGCACAAGTCTAGGAGGAAGAGGTATCATCAATGGGGCTCATGAAAAGGTTTTTATCATCACCTATAAAAAGGGGAAATTCCTTCATAACCTGCACTGGGAAGTAGGATCAAGAAGCACCCCAAAATGGCTAAGTGTGGGATTAGTAAAGTAATAAGGGGAAAAATATTTGAACAAGAATCAAACATAGATCACACACATGGAAGCCATCAATACAATCCAAGGGAATGCACAGGACTCGTCAACATCAATCACACCTTGAACAAACAACAAAGTGACACTTATTTGTAAGTACGACAGTTAAAACACCACATTGTGACACTTAAAATATAAGTGTGACAAAAGTTTCAAATGTAACCAGAAAGTGAACTTAGTTGTAGGAATGTGTTGTAGAAATTCTCACTGTAGATTAAACTGATTATGCAATGTACTAAAGCAAAATACTTAATCTACTTCTACAATCAAAATTTCGGAAGCTTAATCGATTTGAGCAAGATCAAACATCACACATATAACAAAGAAGAAGAAACAATCACACATGAAACACAGAAGAATACTTTGGGGAAAGCGTCAGCTAAAAACCCCACTATCTGTATTATCATACAAGTGGAAATATCTCAGGATTACACAAAGCTTTAGCTCTCACAGCTATCCAACTCTCAATACAATCCCTCATTGCTGCTCATAGACAGAATAGACAACACATATGCCTTCTCCTCTATCCTCCAAGCCTCCTATTTCCTTGTGTAGTTTTCCCTGGGTCCTTCTGCTGTAACCTGTGTGATTCTCACCTCACACATTGCTCTAACCTCTGCAAAAATTGTGCAATCCTTAAGGAATGAATTCCTTATACATGCAAGAGATTTACTCATGGGAATATTCTTGTAATTGATAGTACACTGTCCCTACCTTTAATCTCAACTGGGTCTTTGTCTGAACTGACATGCATGAGTTATTATGAGAGAATATTCAATTATCTGGAGAACAATAGTTACATGCATGCATGCATTAATTGACTGAACTCACAATTAGTTCCTCCAACTGTTTGGAACAAATTTAACTGGACTTAACTCAGTTAACTGAGCTAACTAATTACAACTCAAATACAACTCATCCTTATCTCCTTAATTAAGGGATAAATTCTTCAATCAAAGGGATAACTGTTGCATGACTTCACAAAGACTTCATGTTTGAATTTCTCCAACTAATTAACTCAATATGAATTAATTAATTATTTTTCAAACAACTGGTGAGAGTAAATTCGAATTTTAATTCTCAATTTTAATTCAAGAACAAATTAAAATTGGAATATATCCTGAAATGCTATCTATAACAATGTTATTTTTAGCATTTCTTGTTGCTATTTTCAACACTCCCTCTCAACAAGAAAGGGATTATCTGCCACCCCGATCCTGTCCCTATGGAACTTGAATTTACACTTTGACAATGCCTTAGTCAAAATGTCTGCATCTTGCTCCTCGGTCAAAATATACTGCAACAACATGATCCTCCTCGCCACACAATCTTTGAGATGATGATACCGAATGTTGATATGCTTGGACCTGTCATGAAATACTAGATTCTCAGAGAGTTTGATACAACTCTGGTTATCAAAATAGATCATAGTTGGATCCATCCTCTGATCAAACAAATCAACTAGAAATTTCCACATCCAAATGGCCTCACATGCTGCCTGACTTGCAGCCATGTATTCAGCCTTTGCTGAGCTAAGTGCAATTGACCTTTGTTTCCTGTTGTACCAAGAAACTACAACTGAACCAAGGTTGAAAATTCCTCCTGTGTGCTCTTCCGATCTAATGGACTCCCTGCCCAATCTGCATCAGTGAGCTTCACTCCCTCTGACCATCTGTACCATAATCCATACTGAGATGTGCCTCTGAGGTATCTCAAAAGATGTTCGCTACCTTCCAAAATAGCTTGGTAGGTTGAACCATAGATTGACTCAGCTGGCTCATCGCATAGCACAAATCTGGTCATGTGTTCACTAAGTACATCAGTGAACCCACAAGCTACTTGTACACAGTAGCTTGTACTACTTCTCCTGAAGTAGCATCCTCCTTCCTACAGTTACCTGCTAGAGGAGTCTGCGTGGGCTTGCACTTATCCATGTGGAATCTCCTGAGTATCGCATTGGCATACTTGCCTTGAGACACAAACACTTCCCCATCCTTTTGCCAGACTTCCATGCCTAGAAATTAGTGCATGAGACCGATGTCTTTCATCTCGAACTCTCTTGCAAGGTCCTCCTTGCAAGACATGATCAACTGATCATCACCTGTTAATATCCGATCATTAACATAAAGAACAATGATCAATTGCTTACCTTCCACCATGATGTGGTACAAGTCCGCATCCACCTCACTCTTTGTGAAGCCCAACCCGGTGAAGTAGTTATTGATCCTAGTGTACCAAGCACGAGGTGCTTTCTTCAGCCCGTACAAATCTCTCTTGAGTCAGCACACATGTGACCCATGATCGAAGGTCTCAAAACCTTTCAGCTGCTCTATGTACAACTCTTCCTCAATATTTCCATTGAGGAATGTAGTCTTCACATCCATTTGATGGATCTTCCAACCCATCTGTGCTGATAGTGCCAACATCGATCTGATAGATGAGTACCTTGCTACAGGAGCAAAAGTCTCATCATATTCTGATCCGAACTTAAACAGGAACACAACAAATTACAAAGATAACCATAAACACAGACATGTAGTGGAAATAATACTTCATTTCATTAATGTAAAATACTGATATACTTACAAACAGTAATGGAAATAAACCGGCTAGGGCGATGGTAGCTTATCTCTGAGAAGAGATGTGGTGGCTACATGCCTTTGAACTGTCTTACAATGAAGCTCAAGGGCCTTTTTATTATTGAACAATAAAAGAAAACCCTAAACAACCAAAACCCTAACCCAAGGAGATGTAACACCAAGAGTTTGTGGGCCCCGTTGGGGTGAGTTGGACAACCAACTTCTCGGGGTCTTGAATTGGTCATATTATCTCCATTTGACGCGCATGATAGCCCATTGGAAAGATCTCTCCGAGGAATTCGACGGAAAAGACGATTTTTGACAGAAAATCGCTAGCGGTAGATTTCCCAAAAAACGTCGTTTAGGGCCTCAAAAC
>APFE030585962.1:51416-72374 GCA_000404065.3 Pinus taeda | reverse complement strand
GCCACCAATATCCACCTAGATCATTCCTCCCCCCTTAGGAAGCAATGGTCCCCATTGCGTTGAGTTCCTCCATGAGATGAGGGAACTTCTGCTGAACTTGGTCCTTGGTGAGCCACTTTCCCTGGTGAAGGAGTTGGCCTGCTTTGTCAACTCGATACAGTTGGATATTCTGCTGGCGAGTGTGCTTGATCTGTGTGTCCATGATCCGATCAGTTGCAACTTGTTCCATGCAATCTGGATTTAACTCTATGGGTGTGAGTTGTTCTGCAATGTAAGATGTGTCTAGTAATGGTGTAAAGTATGGCCGAAGGCGGTCCACATTAAACACTGGGTGCAGGCCAAGGAAATAATACTTCATTTCATTAATGTAAAAATACTGAAATATGCTTACAAACAGTAATGGAAATAAACCAGCTAATGTGATGGTAGCTTATCTCTGAGAAGGGATGTGGTGGCTACATGCCTTTGAACTGTCTTGCAATGAGGCTCAAGGGCCTTTTTATTATTGAACAATAAGAGAAAACCCTAAACAACCAAAACCCTAACCTGAGGAGATGTAACACCAAGAGTTTGTGGGCCCCGTTGGGGTGAGTTGGACAACCAACTTCCCGGGGTTGCAAATTGGTCATATTTTCTCCATTTGACGCACATGATAGCCCATTGGAAAGATCTCTCCAAGGACTACGACGAAAAAGACAATTTTTGACAAAAAATTGCTAGCGGTAGATTTCCCAAAAAACGTCGTTTAGGGCCTCAAAACAGCTCCGAAAGTTTAGGACCTGAAAAACTGCTAAAAATAGTAAATTATGCTATAATTAAGGAAACTGAAAAAATGAAAGAAGCATTGGTGGGGATCCAAGTGGAATTAGCGGGTGGCCACCAATATCCACCTGAATCATATTCGATCCCCTCGACCTACAAGAAACCACGGGCAACAATCCTTGCCTTATGTTTCTCCACACTACCATCAGCAGCTTGGTTTACCTTGTAAAGCGAACGAGAACTCACAACTGACTTGTTCTCTGGTCTTGGAACCACATCCCAAACACCATTTCGAAATATGGAGTCATACTCCTCCACCATAACATCAACCCAAATCGGCTGCTGCCCTGCTTCCTCAAAGGAAGATGGCTCAGTCTCAAATTCCCCAACAAGCGCCATGTATCCAGTGTACCTATCAGGTGACCTCCTCTGTCTGCGCTGAGAAGATGGTTCTTCCACATTCTCTCTTGAATCCGACAATAATCTATCAGCTTCCCTTGAGCGCTTCCACCCATCTCTGGAAGACTATAATTGAGTGGATTCCTCCACTATTGGAACCACTGCATGCAGCTGCTCCACATCAGTTTGAAGATCCTCCTCCTTAGAAACCAAAAGTTCCTCCACAGCCTGTAGTTGGAGCTCCCTCTCAAGGGAAACTCGTATGAACTTTTGCTCATCAAAATTTAGATCTCTGCGTACCACTGTCCTTTGACTGGTAGGCAAGTACACCCGATAGTTGTGAGGTGTATGAGTGTACCCCACAAGTATCCCCAACTCAGCTGTCGACTCAAGTTTCTTCTGGGCATCCTTGGTCACATGGAAAAATATCGATGAGCCAAATATCCTGAAGTGACTAACATCTGGTCTCTTCCCGGAGAAAGCTTCCTCTGGTGTCTTCATCCCAAGAATGCGATGCAGGATTCTATTATGAAAATAGACCGTTGTGTTGCATGCCTCAACCCACAAATGGAGTGGTAACCTTGGTCATGCAGCATCGCTCGAGGTACCCCCACAATCGTTCTGTTCTTCCTCTCAACCACCCCATTCTGTAGTGGGTTATGAGGTGCCGTCAATTCCCGTTTAATTCCTTCCGCTGCACAAAAGTCCTTAAACTCTTGAGAGACATACTCTCCACCATTGTTGCTTCTTAAGGCCATGATCTTCTTCCCTGATTCTTTCTCAACCAAAGCTTTGAACTCACAAAACTTTGAGAAGGTTTGATCCTTCTTCTGCATGAAATAGATCTAGCATTTACGAGAAAAATCATCAATGAAAATCACATAATACCTTTGTTTCGCGGTGGAGGTTGTTGAGAATGATCCACACACATCTGTATGAACTTGCTCCAAGATTGCTTCAGCTCAACTGTCTCGATCATGAAAGGAAGATTTTGCATACTTATCCAAGGTACAACCTTTGCATGTGTCCAATTGCTCAAGTTTACTGTTGGGAAGTCCAGTAGAAATCTGTTGCATTATCTTCAAGGCCCCATGATGAAGTTGCCCAACCTTCTATGCCATAACTCACCAATATCTTGGCTTTGCACCAATTCTTCTTTGGAACTCAATGCAACACAATCATCTACCTCCATCTTGTAGAGATTCTTCACTCAAATCCTAATCCTCTTGGTCTGACCCATGGCTATGTGTCTTAGGAACGTCTTTCCTTTACTGAAGACTACATCATATGATTTGAAATGGAGATCTAAAGGCTTCTTATCAACTTACAAGAACCTCTCCCACTCCAAAGCTTATATATTCCCAAGATCTATGCTTATGATTGACACTTTGCGGAATTAAATGACTTGAAATAGGTGTATGCTTGTCTTTGTACTTTAACTGTTAAGTGCTTTAGGTTTATTTGCTTGAACTGATATAAAACATATAACAGAAAATACAATGCAGTAATAAGTAATCACACATGAAAACAATATAATATGGAGTTCACCCAAACCTCTTGGGCTACATCTCCTTGAGCTCTAATCAACTCGATTAGACTCTTTGGGATTATGGCTGAATTCTTATATAAGTTCCACACCCAACTCCAATAGGTTAAAATTGAACCATTGGGCTTAGAATACCATTTTTATCCCTGGCCATTTGGCTCTCTGGCTCTCGGCTCTTGGCTTTGGCTCTTAGCTCTAGCTCTAGCTCTTGTCTCTGGCTCTCGGCTCTTGGCTTGGCTCTTGGCTCTGGCTCTTGGCTCTAGCTCTCGGCTCTGGCTCTTGGCTCTTGGCTCTGGCTCTAGCTCTTGGCTCTGGCTCTGGCTCTGGCTCTTGGCTCTAGCTCTTACGAGCTTCTAGTTTCGTTTCACCTCCAAGAGACCCCTTGCTTCTGAGTCACCCTGACTATGCAGACTTCCTCCTCTAGGCTTACACTTAGAATTTAAGCATATCTGAGCTTCTTGGGCTTCTCTGCACTTCTCCTGAGCATAACTCTGCCTCTCTGTGTTATCAGTGGTTCACTCGACCTCCAAGTAGATCTCAGCAACCTTCAGCTACCCTGTCAATTGAGCTCCCTGTGCTTTTTGTAATACATCAGTTACATTCGCCTCCATCATTGAAGAACCCAATTATTTCATTACAAGAATTCATTTACAAATGGAAAGGAACTGACAGGCATGGCCACTCGATCTCTTTGCCTTCCTCCGGCCGAAATAGCCAAATAACGGAAATACACAGGAAAACGCATGCAAAACACATCATGAGTCTTTAAGATGGATCTCAAATTATATGAAATCGTGCTTATAATCCCATTAGGTCCACCTTTGGTCGCAATATCGCAATCACATAGGTGTAAGGCCAAGAAATCCAAATACACAGAAATACAAAGAAAATCCGCAAATCTAGATTTCAAATTATATGCAGTCGCATATATAATCCCATCGAGTCTGCACTTTATTGCAAGTCACAATCACGCTGTGTAAGGGCCAAAGGTCTACCTCCCATGCCTTTTTCCCCGATGCAATCAATATCGCTGATCACTTCATCGGCATATTGCGAGTCACTTTATCAGCATATCAGCCCCATCGCATGTGATATGATCTCTGATCACTCTGATCGGCGCTATCGGAGTATCACAATATTGCTTATCTGTGTTTTGGCATATTGGCAATCGGCATATCGCTGGTTTCATGGCCCACAGTCTTGCCTCTCCGATTTTCAATCATCGATCGCATCTCAATCGTTGATTCCCTTTTGATCCGACGGTTGAAAATGCTCATCGCGATCGGCCCATCACAAGTCTTCACGCCTTTGGTTAAGTCTCCCCTTTGGAATTTTGTGATGCGATATAATATTTCCCGTTTTCCTTTTTGACTAATCAAGCAAGGCCACGTGGCCCAATCTCAGCCTGCCATGTGTTAGCTATGGATTGGTCCGTGAGCCTATATCAAAAATCAACATTTTCAATATAGTTTGAAGATTAATGAAATTGTCTCCTTTTCTAAGGACGTTGGACAATTTTCATTTTACATTAACTCCCTTCGGAGTCCGTTTTGACCCGTTCCAATTGCGTTGCATTCAGAATGAAACAATCTACGAAATGAGACTATTTTCAAAATCATCCAATGAATTTCATGTTTCCTCTGTGAGGAGAATTCATAGACTTAGTGTTATAGACATATTTGGGCACTTCAACCCCAATCTTATATGTCGATATACTAGGGCTCATCAACCCCTAAAAGAGTTGTTTCATACCCTAAAAGAACATGGCCATTTGATTACACATTCCCCAAAAGTTCCACCTGAGAAACCATCCAGAAATGGCCTAAACTGAACCATACTGACTGCTACATTGGCCAAGTGCGATGCATACTGAGTGGTACACTACTCAGGTGCAATGCATACTGATTAGGCTCTCTGTAGGGTGTGATGGGCAAAGATGGACAAATGTCCGAGACAGTTTGCTAGGTGGTTGCTCATGGAATCTTCTAGAAACTTCTCCTATGACACTTGCCTCTCTAAATTCGCCCAAGGATGAGTAAGAGATCCAAGAAATCTCCAAGTGGAACCAAATGTAACAAGTGGAATGACACTAATTAAAACCCCAGATATGACTTACACGCTTGCACACATCTATAAATGGATCCCTCATCTAAGAGATCTAGAGGCTAGAATATTGTGAATTGCAAGGAAGTGCTGATTGTTTGTAATTGAGGAAGGAGCATTGTATTGTTCTTGTTATTTCATGAGGTGAAGAGGGATTGATGCTGGGAGGATGATGCTGGATCAGACAACTAGGTTGTAATTCTCCCTTCTATTTAATAAAGTTCTTCAAGTTTTCTTCCATATGATTGTGCAATCGTGAATTTTCTTATTTGTGAATGCTATTATATGTTCATTATACATCTGATTTTGTAATGCTTCTGATATAATAGATCAAGATGCTTTGATGGTTCTTTGTTACTGTGTTTCTACACGTACTCTCCAAGTGGGATAAGTACGGGGAGGAGCTGTAAGCTCTATCAAGGGGGAGAGAGATCAAGAAAGGGAATAAGTAGAAGTTTCAGGTTGGTTCCTTTGTCTTTCTCTTATCTGTTATACATAGAAGAAATCGTGAATTTCTTTAAACTGTTGTTTCTAGGGTAACTACCAAACCTAGAGGGCTAGTCGTTTGAAAAGACACTAGTTTTCCCTGAAACAAATTGGTGACTCCACTGGGAAGCGAATAGATGTTTGTTTGTTGTTATTGTTTGTTCCATAAACTATAGACAAAGCCTGAAGTCAGCCAGGTAGCCTTCGAACTGCTCTTGCTCTGCAATTGCATAGTAGATGAATGCTGCTTCAGTCAATCTCTGGTTTAGTTTATGAATTAAACATTTGAATTACAAGCATTCTAGATCCCCTTTTGGTAGCTCAGTAACCTCTCAATACATTCCTCTGTACTTTTCTCTTTAGTGTCCATCATAGCTCAGCTTAACTCACTGAAATCAGTTGCATATTTGAGCCAAAACCCACTTCAGTTGCGCTCCCTGGACCATCGCACTGTCTGTCACTGTAAAACAGTATGCATCGCACTTCCCAAGTGTAGTAGGTGTGATGCATCCCTATTTTTGTGAAGCCCAGGTGTGATGACTGAATGAACCTATTTCCATCCTAGAAATTGGGGGTTTTTGTCATGGTTTTCAGTTTTGTTTAGTTGTTTTTGTTGCTTATGAACAATGCCTCATTACTAAAACCTCCTTGCATCACATAGATCAGCCTCCCTTGGATTAGGATTAGTAAATGTTTTTATGTATTTGTCCATCATTTACAATCTTTTGTCAAAAAGTTGCTTAAATCGCTCTGTTGTTTTGGTACAAAAAGTGTCGTAACCATTGTTTTGTGTTAGAAAGAGAAGTATCATGGATTCTTCCTTCCCTGGATAGTCGATTGAACTTTTTTCTCATGTATTTGGTTTGAATAATTGATATTCAAAGTGTTGAAAGCATTTTTTATTCAAAATTGAAAAGTGTCATTTAGTCTTACTTTCTTTTTTGAAGAAGAAATTATCGAAAATGTCATTTTGAAAGAAATATTTCAGATCTTTGCTGCATTTAGTTTTCCCTTTTGGCATTTTTACATTAAGGAGAACAAAAAACAAATACATGCATTTGAATTTGCATTTAGTTTGTGTGCGAAAAATGATTTAGGAAAATGCACTAGTGTGTGCTCTTTGCTCTTTGTTTGAAAACATTGTAATCTTCTTTCCCTAGTATCTAGGATTTTCATTGCTCAAAATAAACAACGATTGTTTATCATTGTAGATTGCATTTTAGGAATTTCAAATCAACATCATGCGGTGAACCATTGAAAGGCAAACTTTAAACTAGTTCAACTCTAAAATAAATTTCAATGAACTTAACAACGCTTTGGAACTTAACGCAACACATCTAGAGGTCTAGGCTAGAGACGTGTTCTAGCGTCATAAAAACTAGTAACTATCGTTTTCATCGAAGGTTGGGTGATTCCTCCTCCTTGATACGACAAGTGCTAGCATGGAATTGTGCTCCCCATACCGTCACATATATATTGGGAGACCACAATAGGCTTATATCTTTTATCCATAGGAAGCCGAGTCTGCTGTCCTATTGATCACAATGCACTGAACACAACATTCGGGAAGATTGACTGCCGTACATAAGTCCTTGGTAATTTCTCTTTAATTTACCACCAAGGTGTATATTGTAGTTTTTCAATTGGTTTGGTAATCCCTCTGTCTAGATTTTCCAGAGTAGTCACTTTCGTTTCTTTCGACTCTTTAAAAGAAAAGGTCCATTTGAGCACTTGTCACTTCAGGCTCATTAAAAATCGAAGGAGACTAGAGTCATCTTTAGCTTTTTCTCAACTCTTAAAAACTGAAAAAGCAAAGTTGTGTCAAAGCGTCATTAAAAATTAATTGAATTTAGAATAACATCATTTTCCCCTTAATTTTGAGTTGATCAATTAATCTGCAATCATGGAAGAAAGTCAATCAAAACCCCGTTGTTCGCGGAGACTAGCGAGTCAACCATCTTTGACTCCGGAAACGAAGCCATTCCGGGCAAAACGGTCTTGTTTAACTCAGTCCAATTCATCTGGTTTATTTGAAACTTTTGTTTCAACATCATTAGAGACTATAGTTACTCCGATCATTGCTGGTACATCTGCCTTTAGAGAAGAAGTTCTGCACTTACACGAGGGCATTAGAACTGATCCTAGTGTTACGGTAGACACTTCTATACCTGAAATAGCTCCATCTAGAGTTGATCCAGAGACTAAAGTTCACTTATCTGATCATCTGGAAGTCGAGTTTCAGAATTCAAAAGGTGTTACCCCTCCAGTATCTGTCACTGCAGAAGCCATACCTTCTTCGGCTCTAGAAATATTTTACGGAACTAACGGTCTACCTCTTCCACCTAGTCTGATTGCTATAGAGGAGATAGTAGAGGATCCTCCATCCAGTACCCCATTACATTTTGGAAGTGTGATTCATTTGTATCCTTCTACTCCTGAGTTTGGTTCTTTTAATCATACTCCATCGCAAGTTCCTGTCGAATCGCTAGGAAATCTTTTGGATAGACTAAACATGTCTGAGCAATCATCAACATCTAGGACTGTGTCATCTTATACAACTATGGCAGAACTTCCTGCTGCCATTCCTACAATGTTTGATGGTATACCATCTGTTCCAGCTGGTTATCAATCACTAACAGGAGTCCACTTAGAGGCTTCTTCGACAACATGGTCTGCTCCTATTTATTCATTTGGAGTCTCATCTAATATTTCTTATGTTGAAACTCAAAAAATTGATCCTGCATGGTAGTATCAATTTGGGCAGACCAGTCTTCAAAGACCAATATATCCTTTGAACACTAGACTGTCGCCCTATGGAGGGAAATATTCTTTTTCATTGTTCCCTCCTGGGGAACAACCATATGACAGTTTACAACAAAATTCAAGTCAAACTGGAATTACATCCAGTGGTTGGGTACCAATACTGCCACAACAACCAAGGGTTTTATATTCAATACAACTGATCCAACCTGTGTTGAATATTCCCACTACACCTGCTATTGTGACTGTGTCGCAAGTACAAGCACTGCCTGTTGTGTCTCAACCTCAAGTCTCTTAGGTTGCAATACAATAGCCTCTTGTTTCTATGACTCAATCGCAACCTCAGGTTAGTGCTTCCTTACTTGGAATGACTCAGACTCAAACGGGTATTATCACTCCGCATCTTGGTCAATCTTCCAGTATTGGGAAACAACAAATGGTCCAACAACCATGGCTGGTACAATACCAACAACTGCAATTCCAGCAAACCCAACCTTAGTTTGGGCTTGGTCAATATCAAACCTACCGAGGACCTAAGAAACAAGGCTTTGTAGGTAATGGATAGTCGCATTTTCAAAATGGTTATCAACAACCACACTATAATGGTTATGTCCAACAACCTTATCAAAGTTACCAGCATTAGATACATTATGCCAGTATACAAAGGCCTACTGCTCAGGCGATTCCATCTTATCCTGGGTATGCTTCACCTAATCTGAATCAACAGTTACCTTTTGTAGCAACTCTAGAATTACCAGATTTGAACCAGCTGACAAATGATCCAATTGCATATGCCCCTTGGTGGCCAACGATTCCTCATAAACTTCCCTTTGATATTCCTAAATTCAATGGAAATCCAGGTGAAGATCCATCGAATCACGTAATGAATTTTCATTTATGGTGCTCATCTAACGCCCTGAATGATGATTCAATTAGGCTTCACCTTTTTTAGAGAACGCTCACTGGTCTAGTAGTGAAATGGTATATTGAATTACCTAGAGCTTCGTTTGATAACTTCAACACCCTCGCCACTACTTTTCTAACCCACTTTCAGTTACCCATAAGGTACGAAACAGGAACAAAACTCCTTACCAACTTTAAACAGACCACGACCACTCACATATTTGATCATATTCATGAGTGGCGACGTTGTCATCAAATGGTAAAGACGTACGTTCCTGATCATATTTTAGCTAAGTGGTTTATTAAGTCCTTATTGCCATCTATCACTGAGGACGTGGCAAAAGGAGGAGTTGTCACTGAAGAGCAAGTCATTGCTCGTGCCAAATATTGTTATAGACATTTTTGGGCACTTCAACCCCAATCATAAATGTCCATAAACTGAGGGCTCCTAAGTCTCTAAAAGTGTTGCTTCACTGCCTAAAGGAACAAGGTCAACTGATTACATCATCTCCCAGAAGTTCTGCACTAAAAACTGCTCAGAAATGGTCAAAACTGGACCATACTAAATACCCAGTGCAGAGGGTGCGATGCATATCACCTTCCTAGTGTAAAGGGTGCGATGCATACTGAATGGCCTCTCTGTAGGGTGCGATGGTTGGGAATGGACATATGGCAGGGACAAATTGCGAGGTGGAAGATCATGGAATCTTCCAAAAGCTTCCCCTTTGACACTTGCCTCTTTGTTTTCGACCAGGGATGAGTAAGAGATCATCATTCTCCAAGTGGAATCAGGAACTATCAGAGAGAGCACACTAATCAAGACCCCAGAAGATGACTCACCCCCTACAATCATCTATATATGGATCCCTCATCATAGAGATCCAGAGGCTGGAATCTTGTATCTTGTAGAGCAGTGTTGTTGGTTTTCTGGTGTAACTTCATAGTGTAGGTGATCTAAGCTTTACTTGAGGTGAAAAAGGGCTTTCTTGCTGGAGGATGATGCTGGGTCAGAACATATGGTTGTAATCCTCTTGCTATTCTTGATCTTAATAAAGCTATCCAAGTTTTCCTCCATATTCTTGTATGTTTGCTTATATATGCATTTGTATGGTTAACACATATTTTGTCTTGTGTTATTTATGAATATAGATCTTTGTTCTTCGATAGTAGTATGTTGCTGTGATTCCACAGGTGCTCTTTGAAGTTGGACAGATGAAGAAGAAGCGCCAAAGCTCTATCAGGAAGGAGAGGAATCAAACAAGGAAATCAAGCGCAAGACTAAGGTTGGTCTCCTTTATTCCACTCTTATCTATTTTCATAAAGGAAAACGAAAGTAGGCTTTACTTGTTTGTTTCTAAGATAGCTACCAATATTAGTGGGAATAGCAGCATCTGAGTGGACACCATTCCCAGTAACAAAATGGTGACTCCACTGGGGAATGACTAGATCGTTCATTAGCCTATCTTTGTTTCTTTTATAAACTTACAGACATAGCCTAAAGCCAAGCCATCTAGCCTTCGAACTACATTCGTTATACAAATGCAAAGTAGATCAATGCTGCTTCAGTCTATCTCTGGGTTATGTTTATGAATTAAAAAATTGATCTGCAAACAGTCTAATTGCCCTAAGTGGTGGTTATAGTAACCTCCTTAGATCAACCCCTGTGATTTACATATACTAAACATCATTTACTCGGCCTAAATCCCTGAAATGAATTGCAAATTGTGAGTAAAAACCCGTTTAAAGTCTTGCAGTCATACCATCGCACCCTGCCTTCAAGGAAGTCTGTATGCATCGCACTTCCCGAGTGCAATAGGTGCACTGCATACTGAATTCACTGTGTGACAGGTGCGATGGTCAGGGAAGGTTAACTTTACCTTCAGACTTTGGTTTTTTCCTCACTATTTTCAATCCTATTTAGGAGTTTTGTTGTCTACGGTCAGTGTATCTCTGTGAAAAACCCCTTCTCTTACATCATTTCGCCTCTATTGTGCAAAGAACTGTAAGTGTTTTTATGTATTGTGCGCCATTTTCAGTTCTCTTTTACAAAGAAGTATCATAGTCGAACTGTCATTTCTTGATCTGAAAGTGTCGTAGCTATCGTTTTCAGTCATAAAAGACAATCCCATTGTTCTTGGTATTCGATTATACAGTTACTATTGTATATGATTTGAATTAGTAGTTTTTAAAGTGTCGAAAAGCAATTTTCATTTCGAAATAGCAAAGTGTCTCTCTTACCTTCACTTCATTTTGAAAAGAAATTTGTTGAGTATTGTCGCTTTGAAAATAATTCAGATTTGCACTTTGATTTCTTATCATCATTCATACATTAGGAAGGCTGAAAACAAATACATGCATGTGCATTTTCATTTAGACTACTTGGTTTGATTTAGGACAGTGCATTTAGCGTGTGCTCTGTGCTCTTAGTTGAAAGATTCTTAACTTTCTTTCCTTGGTAGCTAGGATTTTCATTGCCAAAAGAAGATTAAACGTTTGTTTATCATCTTAGACTACATTTTAGGAATTGTATACACATCACGCAGTGAACCTGAAAAGCAAATTTTTAAACAAGATCAACTTAAAATAAATTTAATGAATCTAACAATGCTTTGGAACCTAACGCACAACATCTAGAGGTCTAGGCTAGAGATGTATTTCGGCATCGTAAAGCATGGTAACTGTTGTTTCCATTGTTGGTTGGGTGATTCCTCCACTCTGAGATGACAAGTGCCAGTACGAACTTGTGCTCCCACGTACTGTCAAGTATATATTGGGAGACCACAATAGGCTGCATCCTTTATCCTTAGGAAGCCGTGTTTGCCGCCCTATCGATCGCAATGCATTGAACACAACATTCGGGAAGATTGACTACCGTACCGTAAAACGTATTCTGCAGTTTTGCGATTGGTTTGGTAATCCCCTCTGCCTAGATTTCCAGAGTAGTCCATTTTGCTCCTTTTCAGACTCCTTAAAAGAAAAGGTCCATCTGAGCACTTGTCACTTCAGACTCACTAAAAATTGAAGGCGACTAGAGTCATCTTTTGTTTTTTCTCAACTCTTTAAAATTGAAAAAACAAGTTGTGTCAAAGCGTCTAAAATTCATTTAATTCAAAAAAAAATTTCCCTTTTATTTTGAGTTGATCAAGTAATCAACAATCATGGAAGAAAGTCAATCAAAATCCCGTCGTTCACGGAGACTTACGAGTCAACCGTCGTTGACTCCGGAAGAAAAACCATTCCGGACAAAGTGAACTTGTTTGACTGGGTCAAAGTACCCTAGGTTGGTTGGAGCCAGTACTCCAACATCCTCAGAGACTCCGGTTACTCCGAACATTTCTGGTATCCCTGCCTCTATAGGAGAAATTCCGCAGCAACAAAATGACATTACAACTGATCCTAGTGTGACGGTAAACACTTCTATTCCTGAACCGGCTCCATCTACACCTGATTCGAAAGGTGTTACTCCCCAGCCGTCTGTTGCTACAAAACTTATATATTCTTCGGCACCAGAAATATTTTATGGGCCTGATGGTCTACCTCTTCCTCCTGGATTAATTGCCATAGAAGAGATTGTGGAAGATCCTCCATCCAACACTCCAACGCAATTTGGAGCTGGGATCGCCTTGTGTCTTTCTTCATTAGAAGATATTCACCAGCCATCGGAAGTTCCTGAAGAATAGCTAAGGAATCTTTTGGATAGGCTTAATATGTCTGAACAACCGTCGACATCAAGGACTGTGTTGCCCGACATAGCAACAGCAGAAGCTCCTTCTGCTACTCCGACAATTTTCGCTGGCGTGCCATCTGTCCCAATCAGCTCTCAATCGCTGGATGGAGTCCATCCACATGTTATTTCGACAGTATGGATTGTTCTCGTTTGTTCGTCTAGAATTGTATCTAGAATCTCTTACATTGAGTCTCGACAAATTGATCCTTCACAGTGTCAATTTGGGCAAACCAGTCCCCAAAGGCAAGTCATTCCTTTGAGTACTGAATTACTGTCATATGGAGGGCCGTATACCCTTTCATTGCCTTCCTCAGAAGAACAACCATGCGTGAGTTCACAAAAAAATTTACGTTATGCTGGAATTACAACTAGCGGTTGGGTGCCAATCCTGCCTCAACAACCAAGAGTTGTATGCTCAATGCAACAAAGTTTACCTATGACAAACATCCCCACTACGCTGGCTATTGTGGCAGTATCGCAAGTACAAGCATTGCCAGTTGTATGCCAACCTCAAGTTTCACAGGTTGTAATGCAACAATCTCTTGTACCTACGACACAACCGTAATCACCAACTAGTGGAATGGCACAGGTTCAAACGGGGAACGCCAACCCCCATCTTGGTCAAACAGTCAGTACTGGACAATAGCCCATGGCTTCACAACCATGGCTAGTGCAATACCAACAACCGCAATTCCAGCAAGCCTACCAAGGATATGAGCAACATGTCTTTACAAGTAATGGGCAGCCATATCAACCATATCATAATGGTTATGCCCATCAACCTTACCAAAGTTATCGACATCAAATGCATTATGCTGGTATGCAAAGACCAACTGCTCAAGCAATTCCATCTTATCCCGGGTATGCTCAACCAAGCCTGAATCAACAGTTGCCTTTTGTGGAAACTTTAGAGTTACCGTATCTAAATCAACTAACGAACGATCCAATTGCCTACGCCCCTTGGTGGCCAGCAATTCCACATAAACTTCTGTCTGATATTCCTAAATTTAATGGAAATCCAGTTGAAGACCCATCAAATCATGTGATGACCTTTCATCTATGGTGTTCATCGAACACTCTCAATGATGGTTCTATCAGGCTTCGCCTCTTTCAGCCAATGCTAACTGGTCTGGCAGCAAAGTGGTCTATCGAATTGCCTAGAGCTTCGTTTAATAACTTCAGTACCCTAGCCACAACCTTTTTAACCCATTTTCGGTTACCCATAAGGTACGAAATAGGGACTAAGCTACTTACGAATTTCAAAAAAACGACAGCCACTCACATATCTGATCATATTCATGAATGGCGACATCGTCGTAGAATGGTAAAAACGTATGTTCCTGATCAGCTATTGGCTGAATGGTTTATTAAGTCACTGTTACCTGCTATTACAAAAGATGTGGCAAAGGGAGGAGTCGTCACTCAAGAGCAAGTTATTTCTCATGCACAATATCTAGACTTGATTTATACTCAGTCTGGCACGCTCTACGATAAAATCCCTGATGCTCCTAGACCTGAATTTTTTGTTCCTCTGCCTCCTAAATCAAACAAAGACTCTCATGCTGGTGATGGCGTGGTAGGTACGACAAGCACTAAAACCGTAAAGGCTACGTTGAAAAAGGCCCGCACGGTTTCGAGTCAAAACGCAAATGAGGAACTTCTAGCCTCGGAAGTAAATGTTGTGTCGACAGACAAAGGCAAAGAACCCAAGCAACTGGGAGGCAAGAAGGAAAAAAAAAGGGAAGAAGAAAAACCAGGAGGACTCATCTCCTAGAAAATCTTCTACAAACCCTTCTAGGGATAGGAAACCAAAAACTCCATGTCATATATGTGATGAGGATCACTGGACCAAAGATTGTCCATATAAAGATGAACTTAGAAAATCCTTCAAAAGTTAAAAAACCTCGGCTGTATTGACTGATCCGTTTCGAAACCCAGGAACAAATCTGGTTACTAGCGAAAATGCTTCCCCATCCCAGGTGCTAATGTTGTCAGTTTCAAAGCAACTGAATGACACTCTCATATCGAAAAGGAGTAAAGATTACGGGAATCCATAGATGTTGAACAATAAGGATAATTATCAACCTAGTAGTTCAACAACAACTTCAACCGAAGTTGTGCCACCCATCATTCCTGAATTAACAATAAAACCGCCAAAGGGAGTAGTACACAAATCAACGTTTAATCCTTATGCCTGTGCAGCACAACATTATAATATAGTGGAGGATTTAGCCCAATCGCCCTCCGCGATGTCGACTCTTGAGGTACTGCAAAATTTCCCCTCCCAAAAGCAGGCTTTATTATCAGGAATAGGTGGGATTGACCCAACGGATTCCAATCTTGTATCTTTTAATCACAAAGGATACGACCCACAGTTACCAGCTCAACTAGCTTTCCTCATTCAAGTGAAAGCCCTCAACAAAATTGTTCATAGAACAATTATTGATGGGGGGCATCCACATGTATCATGTCGATGAGTTGCTGGAAAACTCTAGGGTCTCCATCCTTGTCATGATCATCCACGACGTTAAAAGAATTTGATGGACGAACATACACCTCATATGGAATATTAAGTAACTTGCAAGTCGAATTGGGGGGCAAAACAGTAGAAATCAATGTTGAAGTCATCGACGGCAACCTCGATTACAACATCCTACTGGGAAGACCCTGGATATACGCCATGGCAGCCATTGTGTTGACCTACTTTAGGAAAATTGCATTTCCTTCCCAAGGAGGAATTACAATCATTGACCATATCACGCTTCACAATATCGGAGTAGGCCTACTAAAAGACCCCACATTAATGGGAACTTTTACCCTACCGCCTCCAACGAATTTGGTGGAAGTGGCTAATGTAGGAACCTGCAATATGATATCTTCCATTCAAAAGATGTCAGAAAACGATGTTAAAATAAATCATCTGCAAGTTTTGCCTCTAACTCCACTAGAAATATTATAGCAATCAATGTTTTCAGCATGGAAGGCAAACCCGCATCAACTCTCATCAAGCATTTGGATAGATAGGTCTAAGGAATATGGTACCCCTTTAGATCCTTGGTCGCGAGTACACTCTACAGACGAAGTAATCATTCAATCGATGATGATTGATGGGACGCCATGGGAAGATTACCACCATCGTTTCCATCTTCTGAACTGGAAAGAAGATAATTCTGGTAAACTACACCATCCTTCAGTATTTGACTTTCTAGAAAATACTGTAAATACAGTGGATTCTGAGAGAAACCTATCCAATATTGAAGAGACTACTGCCATAAATATCTCAACCAAAATAGATGTTGTAGAGAATATTCATGTTGGCAAATCTTGTTCTTCTTCAGAACTGGAAATATATAGCGCTCGCTTTCGCGAGTTTAGAGATGTCTTTGCTTGGTCATATGATGAAATGCTAGGTATTGACTTGAGCATAGTTGAACACGAAATTAAGATGTATCCAGATGTCAAACCGGTACGACAGTGGCTACGGCAGGTGCACCCCAAGAAAGCCGTTGCCATCAAGGCGGAAGTTGAAAAACTCCTCCATGCTGGTTTCATTTACCCCGTTCCTATGACCGATTGGGTATTGAATATTGTTCCTGTGATGAAAAAACAAGGAACGATTAGAGTGTGCGTTGATTACAGGGATGTAAATCAAGCTTGTCCAAAAGACAACTACCTTACAACCTTTATTGACCAGATAATTGATGAATGCACCGGATGCGAAATATTTTCATTTATGGATGGATTTTCCGGGTATAATCAAATAAATATCCGCCCACAAGACCAGTCAAAGACTGCATTCATTTTTCTGTGGGGCACATTCGCATATCGCAAGCTACCATTTGGTTTGAATAAACTTCAGATCTCGATGATCTCCCAGCTCATTCGTGAAAGCAGACCGATCATCTGTGCCATTTGAGAGCAATATTTCTACGTTGCTGACACTACAAGATACGACTCAATCTACACAAATGCGTGTTTTATGTCAGTTCTGGTCATTTACTTGGCTTCGTGGTCTCAAAGGATGGGATTTGTCTCGACCCTTGCAAGGTTCAGGCAATCATCGATTTACCTCCACCTTCAAACTTTCTTCAGATTCAAAAACTCCAAGGGAAAGCAAACTTCCTTAGGAGGTTCATTCCAAATTACACCGAACTAGCTAAAGGTATACTCGCTATTGAAAAAAGAAGTACCTTCGTTTGGATCAGGTCACGCAAGCTTCCTTTGATGCATTAAAAGCAATCTCTAATCAAGCGTCATTAATGTATGCTCCTGATTATCAAAAAGACTTTAACCTGTATCTGGCTGCAGCAATACGACCATAGCAATGGTTTTAGTTCAAGAAGACAATGAATGGACATCTATAATATATTTAAGTCGAAACTTAAATGATACGGAAATGAAATACTCCTACGTTGAAAAGCTCGCCCTCGCAGCTGTTCAAGCGATACGATATTCGACACTATGCCCTCTTCAGAAAAACTAACAATTTTATCAATTGCAACCCATGACTAATATATGTCGCGACAGTTTGCTGGGGCAAATATTCAAATGGATAGCAATTCTACAAGAGTTGAATCTGGAATCAAAAATCCAATCAAAGAAAAGCCCTGTGATTGCGGAGTTACTATGCGATCTCCCATCGTCATCCAACGATGCAACATCCAAAGAAGCAATCGTGGATGAAAATTTGTTTCTGATATCATCAAGCGATCTGAGGTACGGAGATATAATCATCTATCTCCAGACACAAACATATAGGTCTAATTCCTCACGCTTTGAACAACGATGTATTCGATACCAAGCGAAAGACTACGTGATCGTCGATGATACTCTTTACTGTCATGGTATCGATACAGTTCTGCGGAGGTGCCTCACCCATGAGGAGGCTGAAAAAGTCCTGAATGATTTTCATTCAGGCGCATGTGGGGGGCATCAATCTGGTTATGCCACGGTGCAAAATTTTTTTCTAGCAGGATACTTCTAGCCAACAATGTTCAAAGATTGCATAACCGCAGTTAGAAGTTGTCATGCTTGCCAAATTTTCGATAACAAAACCTGAAGACCACCCACACTGCTGCAACCAGTAGTAGCTGTTGGGCCATTCGCCAAATGGGGCATAGATTTCATGACATGTAACCCTACCTCGACAGGGGGGCATGGGTATATCATAGTCGCGGTAGACTATTTTACCAAATGGGCTAAGGCGATGCCTACATTAAACAACAGCGGCGAAACAACTGCCCTTTTCTTTTTTAATCACGTAGTCTCCAGATTTGGCATTCCACAGGCCATAGTCACAGATCATGGATCGCATTTTCGCAATCACATGATGGTTGAGTTGGCTGCCAAATTAGGACTGTCCCACGAAAGCTCTACTCCGTATTATCCGCAAGCTAATGGACAAGTTGAGGCGATCAACAAAGTCTTGAAGCGCATGTTGCAAAGGATGATCGGAGTCCACAAACGGGATTGGCACCTAATCCTATACTCAGCCTTGTGGGTATACTAAACATCTGTAAGAAATGCAACTGGGTTCACACCTTTTTCAACTTGTGTACGGTCTGGAAGCAATCTTACCTGTTCAATGTGAAATCTCGTCCCTCAAACTCGCAGTCGACCTTCTCCCCGGAACCTCAGAAGAAGAGACTCATTTCTTGGAACTAATCCAATTGGATGAAACCCGTTGTGATGCAGCTTCAGCTAACGAAGCTCATAAGAAATGAGTCAAAGCACAGTTTGACAAAAATGTCAAACCTCGCGTCTTCTCAGGAGGTGACTTGGTCTTACTTTACGACCAGGAATCCGATATGTTGGGAGCAGGGAAATTCAAATCATTATGGATGGGTCCCTATATTGTTAAGCGAGTATTAGCAAAAGGATCCTACGAGTTGATGGACTATGATGGGATTCCACTGGTGCAACCTCGCAACGGGTTGTACCTCAAGCGTTACTATGCTTAATTCCGCGTAGTAATCCTCATGCTTTTGTTACATTTTTGTTTTCACCAAGAGCATTTATTTTGGTTAGGTAATCCTCTTTTTGCATTTGTTGCAGATGTCGAACCTACTGGAATGATTCGTTGGATATGTCGACGGAGCAAGTCGTAGTTCGTAGAACCTATCTTCTGCGGCATGGGCCATTTTCAATCCCAGCGGCAGGTTAGTAAGTTTCAAAGGAGTGTGTATTGGTCGGTCGATGAACAATATCACTAAATACAATGCATTGATAGAACTCCTCTCTGATGCCATCACACATGGCATATGCCGACTTTTCGTCAGGCTAGATTCACAGCTCATCATTCTACAACTCATCGACATCTATTCTGTACGGAATCCAGCTATCTATTGCATGTTCCTAAGGGTCAGAATTTTGGAAAGACAGTTCGATTTAATCCAATATCAACATATTTCCAAAAGCTTAAACACATTAATAGACTCATTGGCAAATTATGTGTTAGATAGACATTTGTGACATTTATAAAAAGTAGCATCACATCAATATATGCAGCAGGATCATGTAACTTAACCAAAATAAAGCTCCGAAAATCAAAAATATATTCATAACTGTTTATAGTTTATACATAATGTTCTGTAACCAAGAAAAAATCGGTAAAATGACCCAAAACTCAAAATTCTAGGGGGCACCCTAGTCTAATGATGCTGGTGATAACAAGTCACCTCCTATGCAATCATGCGTAAAAGCCTAGTCCATCGACTCGGTACTCTGGTAGTATGTCGCTGCAACCGCAGAGGCAGCTCGTCGGTCCTCACATCTGGGATACCAAGGGTAAGACCCTCGATCTAGTCCTGTAGTGTTGAAAGAGTCTCGACCACGTCAAGGTCACAAAGTATGGCCGTCCCCATAGCCTCTCCTGTTGGAGCGGCCACTCGGTCTCTGCGGCGTACTGCTAGTCGAACTGGTCCAACATCTGCATGAGCACATGAGTTTTGATTAGTCTTGATAAAAAAACATAAGAACATTATAAAAAACAATGAACAGAGATATGGTCAGAAGAATTACCCATAGCACCCCACTGCTCACCAGCCGGCAGCACCAAATCCGGGTCACCCCGGAAATCCATGCCAACATATGGAAACCTGGCATAAACCATCTCCTGATGATCGAACCACTCGAAGAAAGTATTAGAAAAAGAATTTTGGGGCTGGCTAGCATGCCGAGACATGAGGTCAACCCATCTCTGCATCCGTGGTTCAGTCGGTGGAGGTAGGCCAAGTGAAATGTACTGCGGCTGCATCAGTGGGATTCTCTCCAAAGCGAAAGCGGCCAAAATAGAACCATAGCCGAAGTTCTTGGATCTTACGCTTTTCACCTTGGTCAATTATTCTTTCATCACAGAGAGTACTGCATCACACCAGTTGAACACCTTGGGTTCAAGGCATTCCAAAGCATACTGCATGTAAGACGTGTTAGCTATGTGGAGAGCAGAACTACTAGCCAGTCTAGCAAAAGTGAACAGAATGGTCCGCAAGGGCTAGTCAGTGATATCTCGGATATTGATCTTGCCGTCCGTACTCGGCTGAGATCCCTCTTTCCAGTGCCAGCGAATGTACTCCCTCATGGACTCACCCCCATGGGCGGAGCTTGATAATGAGAGAGGGGCACTATGCCTTGATAAATCGGTCAAAAAATAGATGTCCACAACAGTCAAGGGGATCGATTTTGCCCTAATCTGGAACACCTAGTTGATAGGATCCCAGGCATTGAGGAAATATTGCAACAAGCTGATTTGTTGCCTCATGCTAGAGATACGGAAAAACTTCAACAAGCCACAGTTCCGCAATGCAGCTACTGTGCCCGAATCATGTAAAGAAACAATGTCCTCTTCTTCATGCTCGCGTTCTCGCCATGTAACAACCATTTTGCTCCGATGAATCTCTGGAAAAACAAACAAGAGAAGAGTTAGGATCTTCATTTGGTAAAAAACAGGCAAAAATCTATGAGAAAACTGTGCAAAAATTTTCCTCGCACCCATCACACCCTAGTAAGTGTACTGGGAGTGATGCATACTGACTAGTCAGTGAGAAGACCAGTATGCATCGCACCTTTCAATTAAGGAAGGGTGCGATGGTGCCAGGGCGAGTTCTTCAAACCCTAGAGGCTCAGCAGAACAAGGAAATAGGCTCAGAATTCAAAAAGAAAAGAATGCAATTGAAGAGCACAAGTTTAGCTCCTACCTGGTCCAAGCGGCATCGAGAATCATCCACAGAATCTCTCGAAATCAGCTGTTGAAAATTGGGGGGGGGGGGGGGGG